>CABFVX010007998.1:0-26976 GCA_902151425.1 Timema shepardi
TTCCTCTACTATCTCATGTACTCCAACATCCTCATTACATGACCATATCATCTCAATCTTGCTTCCTCTACTATCTCATGTACTCCCCATACCCCGACTATTTTATTGAAATATTTATATTATTAATATTAACATATTTCAATGTGTACAGCTCATATGAATGTCCAGTTATATTAAATTTCCTCCCCGGCCCCCGTACATTAATTATGTTAACTTAACATTGTAAGTAAACATAATAGAATAGCGAGTTTGACTCCTTTGTGGCTCGCGAACTGTAATAGAATAGCAAGTTTGACCCCTTGTAGCTCGCGAACTGTAATAGAATAGCGAGTTTGACCCCATGTAGCTCGCGAACTGTAATAGAATAGCGAGTTTGACCCCATGTAGCTCGCGAACTGTAATAGAATAGCAAGTTTGACCCCATGTAGCTCGCGAACTGTAATAGAATAGCGAGTTTGACCCCATGTAGCTCGCGAACTGTAATAGAATAGCAAGTTTGACCCCTTGTAGCTCGCGAACTGTAATAGAATAGCGAGTTTGACCCCATGTGGCTCGCGAACTGTAATAGAATAGCGAGTTTGACCCCTTGTAGCTCGCGAACTGTAGTAGAATAGTGAGTTTGACCCCTTGTAGCTCGCGAACTGTAGTAGAATAGCGAGTTTGACCCCTTGTAGCTCGCGAACTGTAATAGAATAGCGAGTTTGACCCCTTGTGGCTCGCGAACTGTAATAGAATAAAGAGTTTGACCCCTTGTAGCTCGCGAACTGTAATAGAATAGCAAGTTTGACCCCTTGTGGCTCGCGAACTGTAGTAGAATAGAGAGTTTGACCCCTTGTAGCTCGCGAACTGTAGTAGAATAGCGAGTTTGACCCCTTGTGGCTCGCGAACTGTAATAGAATAGCGAGTTTGACCCCTTGTAGCTCGCGAACTGTAGTAGAATAGCGAGTTTGACCCCTTGTGGCTCGCGAACTGTAATGATTTAAAATCATTCAATCACATTTTTTTAAATTATTCCTTGTTAAAATTGTGCAGTAAAGTTTGAATGGTGGAATGACCTTAAGGGCCAGTTTCATAGTCAAATTTAGTACGCCTAAAGTGCGGCGCTACACTAAGTACATGACGATACCTACCTAAACTCAAATGGAATGGGCCAGTTTCCTATGAGAGAACGGCCCATTCCATTTGAGTTTCGGTAGGTGTCGTTTTGTATTTAGTGTAGCGCCGCACTTAAGGAGTACTAAATTTGACTATGAAACTGGCCCTAAGTCTCTTGCACCTATTCAAGAGCTAAGTGAACGCGTGGGTGGGTGCCCCTGTGATGGGTCGACGCTACCAGAGCCGGCGGCCGACAGGTGTCGTGGTGTGGACTGTAGAGTAATGATGCAATCAGGTAAGCATTAACACGATTCGGGTTGGGCTCATATCTGACACGAGTTATGGCTGTGACGTCACGCGCTCGAGAGAACTATCGCTTCCAGTGGCCTGCGGTGTTCGTCTTGAGGCCTTGTTCGGGAACATACACCCCACTCGTCCATAGCGCGCGGCCATTAAACTACCAGGGGAGGGTCTACAACTTGTAAGGATACTGTTTTGGACCCTTCTCATATATATTCAAAAACTCATGAAGTGTATTTTTATTTAAAGAAATGTATACAAAATTTCCTTTTAATACTTGATCCATGTAAAATCACGTCTTTTCAGAAATAATTTCAATACACTACGTTTTAAAACTTTCTTTATTTTCTTAAAAAACTTCCTCCGTACTATTTGAAAATCAGGTGATATGCTTGCTCCCTTTACCCAATAGGAAGCTAGCCTTCACATCAGGTTGCCAGGAGTTTTCCTATTAGTTAGTTTGAACACTGGTGACAAGGGGTACAAGAATCAAGGGGTAGGCCATATATAAGACGCTTGTGCGTATAAATCTACACAGAAACCTAGTATTATCACACAGACACGCGTCAGTTCGTAAATGAACAAAAACTGTATCACTTTAATACCAAATCTCCAGTACCGAAAGTGTAATCATCCTAATAAATCGTGTGCAACATTAAAAGTTTTACTAATTTCATAAGAATTACATGGCCGTGTACAAGTGCTCAGTAAGGCATGCACGTGCCGTCACAAAACCCGGTATCGTTATAATTATTGCTCAACCGTGGGACATACACGGCCTCAGATCCACATCAGCATCATCAGTATACAATCCGGTATCACTAATTGGTACCCAACCGTGGGACATACATGGGCTCAGATCCACATCAACATCATCAGTATACAATCCGGCATCACTAATTGGTGCCCAACCGTGGGGCATACACGGGCTCAGATCCACATCAACATAATCAGTATACAATCCGGTATCACTAATTGGTGCCCAACCGTGGGACATACACGGGCTCAGATCCCCATCAACATCATCGGTATACAATCCGGTATCACTAATTGGTGCCCAACCGTGGGACATACACGGGCTCAGATCCACATCAACATAATCAGTATACAATCCGGTATCACTAATTGGTGCCCAACCGTGGGATATACACGGGCTCAGATCCACATCAACAGTATACAATCCGGTATCACTAATTGGTTCCCAACCGTGGGACATACACGGGCTCAGATCCACATCAACATCATCAGTATACAATCCGGTATCACTATAATTGGTGCCCAATCGCGGGGTAAATATCACTAAACTATAAACTTGGTATCTCAGAGTGTACCATCCTTCTGTCAAGCTAGAATATGACCGATATTACGTTGCCTCCCCTCAGTGTCCTAGATATGTCGCACGGGGTGACCTTTATTCTTGGCGCCGAGACGCTGAAGAGGGCGCCATCTCGACATTTATACTGGTGGTTGGGGGTCTGATTCGCTGCCTGTGTGTGTGAGAGGGATATTAATGAAGGGGCAGAGGGGCGTCTGTCTGTCGCCGGGTTGATGTCGCCAGTCAGGGGGTGTCACCCCGTGCCTGTATCGGGCAAGGTAGTTGACGGGTTTCCTGTCCGCTCGTTGTTCGAGGCTGTGATTACACTTTGAGGGGTGGGAGGAGAGCTACCGGCTGCTACAGGTTGTATCGTACAGCCAAGAGCGAGTTTGACCAAGGAGTGACTAATTGCTGTGGGCTCCATCTCGCGGGATTTGGGCCGTGACTCGTTCACTGGACCGCGCTATCACTATTGTGCCTTGGTGTCAAAACACGGAGGTGGTCTTGGGGTATCGTTATAGATAGGAGGGTAGCAATCCTTGCTCGTCCACTGGTCGCCCCTGTGTCGAGACCTCGACTAACGTCCACTGGTCACCCCTGTGTTGAGACCTCGTCTAACGTCCACTGGTCACCCCTGTGTTGAGACCTCGCCTAACGTCCACTGGTCACCCCTGTGTCGATACCTCGCCTAATGCGCACTGGTCACCCCTGTGTTATGTAACGTTATATTCCGTCTAAATGGAATGTCTTATATTTTAATTTCATCAAACACGCCGTGGAAATGGACTTGAACTGTTTTTTCCGCAATTACATAAGAGTAATGGCGTCCGGAATGCCCGGGTTGGGACGTGCTGACCCCCTAATCGCGGTGTTCGATCATCGCAAGAGTTAGGTCGGGGGAGGAGATGAACATAATCTATACCTACCGAACTTGTATAGAAAGAAAATAACTGACAGCCCTAGTATTTAAAGAGCTACGAACCACATTTTATCCTAAAAATTGTGGGGCTTTTTCGGGTTTGGGGGGTGGGCGGAGGGGGGGTTAAGTTACATTTTTTGCTCTTAATGTTTTAATCTCTTAACGCTACGCACTATTGAGGGCACGCATACCACAGTTATTAAAAAACAGAGTAAAAGTATTGATTAAATCTCGAGTATCGATACTTTTTTCAACACCTATAGCCGTGTAGGTACACTCAGTCCCTTGTTTTACAATAACCAGGAGGTCCCAGGAGCTTCTGACCCGAACATGAGTAGCCGGTTGTACATTCGACCAGAATCCAGTGGCGTATATTAACATAGATGAGCTCACATGCGCCGACCCGTCTTTGAGGGGAATTATTGCGTGTAGGTGTTGGCAGCAATGAGGCCGGATGGACTGGGCGGGAAGGTCAACCCTTTGCCGGGGTCATTCGACACAATAATGTCATCACGCATGCGCTCTTTACATCCAACCAGTTGAGTTGGCCCGGTCGGTATTCGCAGGCTTCGGTTCCAGTACAGTAGCCCCGTGGCTTCTTTGGTGCTGGCTGACAGCTCACAGCTGATAGCTGACTGCTTTAAAAAGTTACCAGACCAACTTATGTATCCTTACGCCGAACCATATGATCTGCAAAAACATGGGTTTAGCAGCTGTTAGTTCTGACGATTAAAATTGTCAGGTATATACTGTCACTGTATTGACTGTCAGAAGTCAGCTGTGAGCTGTCAGTCAGCACCAAAGAAGCCATGGGGCTACTGTACCGACTAACGGCCTGGTCTCGTTATTCTAAATTAAAACAGTCAATTCGGAGAGGCTCTTGATTAAAGTGTCTCAACCCGGATATCTCAGTTGGTAGAGCAGTGTCCTGCTGAGCCAGAGCCTCGGTCTTGAATCCCTATCCATAAAGTTTTGTTAAGGACTGCAATGCTCGTGGCATCTGCGAGAACTTGAGATTAGTAACCCACTAGCAGTTGAAATCGTGAGATTTTTTAAAAATTATTACGGAGAGATATTAAATTCGTACAAGGGGAATGTCCTCTGGACTTGCTTCTGTCAATGTCTAAATGTAACTTACAAGGCCAAGCGTTTCCTCAAACTAGACTGGATACAATACCTATTTGAAACTCTGGACTGCGCACGTGCGACATTTTGCAACTCTCATTAATTCTAATGTATTTTGATAGTTTTGTTTGCGTCGACTGTTGCGTGTTGCGAACAGTTCTCCTAAACCTGTGTCTAGTACTGCTCGGCGCGAGTTAGGAGCAGATAGAGCAAACATGTTTGTCCCCTTTGAGGTGACGCGAACAGCTTTTTAATAGTTTGTTCTCTTTTTTAAATATGGCTTAAACATAATTGGTTTTCTTACTAGAGTAGCGAGTTAACACGCAACTACCGATCACTTTAAATCTTATTTTTATGAAGTGGTGATTATTATAATATTAAACTGAACGGATGACTACAATTTGCATTAACTCCTCTGATTATTATTATTTTAACTTTTAGTATTTTTTTTTTTGCGATCACAATTAGCTTATACTGTCTGCTAAAAAAAAAGTTTAAGAATACCTATGTTCATTTTACATAACAAAAAATAATTGTGAAATGCTTACAACCTAGTTTTCCTAAAACTTAAATTATACTATTTTATTTTCTGTAATTTTATACTCAACATTTTTAAAAAAAGTTAACTTTTTCTTGTAGTCAACTCACAACTAGTCACTTTTGTTAAATCAATTCCCAGCCTGCCAAACCCACTCCCACTCGAGAGACGGAACATAAATGGAAGTTATTTTCTGCCACGGCGACGCGAACGCAAATAAGAGCACTAAAGTGCAGATATAACGGTTTGTAACAGACGACGCGAACACAGCTAATTTCGCAATCATTGAGATTTACAAAGGACAATAATACAGTTTAAGGCAGGGGCGCATCCAGGATTTTGAGCTGCGGGACCTTTTTACATGATAATTTTCATAATTGCACCATTATATATTTATTTACTCTAATATTTGGAAATCTGATTTAAAGTAGGGGGGTAAGAAAGATAGTCATCGATGCCCCACTAAAAAGCGGGGTTCCGGGGGTTTATCCCCCGGGGAAAATGTTGATTTCGAAGGATGCAAATGGTAATATTCAAGCTAATTTGTACCAAAATCGGATCCTCGGCCTACCCTCTGTCACTGTGTACCCCATTGGTCAACAGGTCTGTGTGCGCACATTCTTCATCACACCCAGGATTTGCAGTTGGGGGGGGGGGTGATATAATATCAACTGCCCCTTCCCCTCTTCCTGATACAATAGTGGTTACATAATTGCTCTAAAATAATAATTTCAATTACTGTGCCCACCTCAAAACTCTACGTACAAAGAGTAAAGACTTTAATCATTTCTAGAAAATATTATGGTATCACAGGTCCAGTTTTCATTTAAGTGCAAATTTACAGTAAAGTTAAAAATCAATAGAAAAAGTATTCCTTCGAAAAACCCTAATTACTCCGCAAATTCATTATCTTTTATATTAAATATGACGAAACAAAATATAATTAATTGACTGAACACAAAGCTAATCATGATTTTATAATATCCTTAATTTTCTGGGGAAGGGCCTTCAGCCCCCAAAGTCACCCCCGTGGGTGCGCCCCTGTATTAGAGAAATTAAAAAATAAAAGATACATAGCTAGTTTAAGGGTTTTCTTTACTATGTAATTATCTGGTAACACCAATAATTAACGCGTTGAAAATTGTAGATACAGTAGTCCCATGACTTCTGTAGTGATGACTGAAAGCTCACAGTTGACAGCTGACGCCTTTGAAAAGTTACCAGACCAAATTATGTATCCCTACGCCGAACCATATGATCTGAAAAAACATGTGTTTAACAGCTGTCACTTCTGACAGTCAACATTTAGGTATATACTTAAATGTTGACTGTCAGAAGTCAGCTGTGAGCTGTCAGTCAGCACTAAAGAAGCCATGGGGCTACTGTATATACCTAAATGTTGACTCTCGGAAGTGAGCTGTGAGCTGTCAGTCACCACCAAAGAAGCCACGGGACTACTGTACGTTTGATAGGTGCGGGAGTCTTATATCTTGTAACGTTTTAAGTTTTTGGAGCTTGTAATATAAATATATATATATATATATGATGTATATTTGAGCGACCACGAGGTCGAATCAAATGCGAGTGATTGCGTGGAATGTTATCGGTTGACGTAGTTGTCTCTGTTCCAGCCTTCTAGCGAGAGCCGCATCCCGCTGTTCGGAGCATCAAGGATTCCCGCGAGAAAGACCTCGGCGAACCACCAAGACGTGGCGCCGGACCCGCCCGCCATCCCCAAGCAGCGCCACCTCTTCCAATATGGCGGCGTCGGGTCTAAGAAGTCTCTCTTCAAGAACCTGTTCGGGGGCGGTTCGCTGAGGCGGACCAAGGAGACGCTCCCCACCGCCGCCGACAAACCTCGAACGAACGACGCCACCTTCTCGGTGCCTAAATCGAGAGTAAGGGATGACCGCGATCGCCCCATAGCTGCGCGCCCTTCAGATGACCTTGAATCTCAGGCGGACGATGTTTTTCAGGGTCCATCAGCTAGACACAAAGACTGGACCTACCTCGTTGACGGGAGACCCTCAAATTCCCCCGATTTCCGGATGTCTCGCAACGATGCGTCCGGTGCTGAAGGAAACATCATAGAACAGCGCTCTTCACACGCCTCTCGACAACGGTCGAGGCCTCACGATGTGTCGCCGCCGGGTAAGACCGACGACAACCTTTTGGCTCTAGCCAAGAGGTCCTCGGACATCCTCGACGACCCGACATTCTTGGACTTGCCCTTCGACAATCCTTCCGCGACATCATCCCCGTTGGTTGAACTTCCCCTCGTGGGGCCGTCCATGGTTGGCCAGAGGGTGTGTGTCGGTGGACGTAAGAGAGGAACGCTCATGTACTACGGGCCTATCCAATGTGATGCCGGCGTCTTCTGCGGCGTCGAGTTGGACGAGCCTGAAGGCCTCAACGATGGTTCTTTGAATGGAGAAAGGTAGGTGTGGACACCCCCTCTCCCCCCCTCTCCTCCCTCTACTATACAGTAAGTTTCAACGTTGAAACACAAACATCACATTCTGCTCTGTAGGGAGGATGCAACGATATCTTGTGAGGTCGTACGTAGTCCCACAAGATCATTCTTAAATTCCTCGCGCCTATTTCTAAACGCACCCTTTAAAACGAGGGCTCATCCCAAGTTCATTGAATGGTAATACAAAACAAAGAACCCTGTCGCGGTCGGGAATGTCTCTCTGCAATTATTATTATTAGCACCGCGTCTTACTACCCGTTCGGGTTATACGCACTTACACTAATGTGTAATGGTAGGGTGATTGTGAGATAGGAAGGGTTTGGTAATCAGATAAATCTGTGCCGGGACCGAGGATTGAACCCCGGCTGCCAGCACAGAAGTCTGACACCTTACCCCCCTAGACCACCACGTCACCTTCTCTCTGCATTTCCTGAAAGCGTTTCTGATTGGGAACAGAAAGGTGACCATTGGTTCACACACTTCTACAATCAGGAGGTGATAATAAAACTGGTGGATCTATCTCCGAGTGTCTCTGGTTGTAATCCCGGCCACTATATCCCACTCTCTTCTAATCAAAAGATCATTAGGAACAAGAAAATAAAAACTGCCGAACGAAAGTTGAAAGTTGACCATTGAAGTGAATAGTCAATTTTCTTCTTCTCTCGTGACCAGATGTTTTTTGTGTGTTTTCAGATATTTCCAATGTCGACCAAACCACGGTATCATCGCCCCTGTTGACAAAGTCACCATGTTTACCGCGAGCGCTGCATCTACCACAAACCATCGCTTAAGAAGGGACACATATGTATCTGACCAGCCTTGTGGACCCGCCAGCATCCCAGGTACATCTCTCACTACTTGTTGTTGATACTATTGAACTCTCAGAGTCTTCTAAATGCCTTTGAAGCTCATCATCAGGAACTGTTTTCCGTCCTGTTGCTACTCATTTGAGTAAAATGCCTCCATTCTCCCTCCATCTGTCCTTCCACCGTACGTGACTACTCGGTAGTTTTCCCGCCATGTTTTCCCTACAAAGCACCTACACTCTCGGGAAAGAAGGCAGTATTTCCCGTTCCTAATAACCAAATGGGAATCCTTCTCAACTAGTCTATTCTGCTCCGCGGAGACGTGTTCGGTCCTGTATGTGATGGCGGAGTCACCGGAAGGACCATATTCACTCACAGAGGCCACACACTATGACGATCGTCAACCTTTCCACCAATCCCGACATTTTATGAGCCCCTTTACTTTCTTTCACCCATTCTTCTCCTTTACCTCACACAATTTCTATTTACTTCTCCCATCTCTTTCTTGGTCCTCCTCACGGTCTTTTTCCTCAAAACTCCATCGTTCTCCTTGGTATCCTCTCCTTCTCCATCCTCATTACATGACCATACTATCTCTGTCTTGCTTCCTCTACTATCTCATCTACTCCAACACCCTCATTACATGCCCATACCATCTCAGTCTTGCTTCCTCTACTATCTCATGTACTCCAACATCCTCATTACATGTCCATACCATCTCAGTCTTGCTTCCTCTACTATCTCATGTACTCCAACATCCTCATTACATGTCCATACCATCTCAGTCTTGCTTCCTCTACTATCTCATGTACTCCAACATCCTCACTACATGTCCATACCATCTCAGTCTATCTTCCTCTACTATCTCATGTACTCCCTGTAGCCTAACGTTTGACTGAACATCAGCATTCCTAATCCTGTTTCTCCTTGTGACTGCTAGCATGCTCCTCACACACTATTTATCATGGTCTTGAACTCTACTTGCAACCGTTGTCCGTGTTTCTGCTGCACACGTGACATTGGGTACAAAGTATGCCCTATACAACACTCCAGGAATACTTATCTTCTCCATAGCAGGTCTCTCACACTCCTATAGAACAACTCTCCAGAGCTGGTTTTATAATAAAACTTCCTAAATCTCACCTTTTGCCTCAATCAAACTTACAAGATACGTTGTGCTTTTTAAACCTATCCTTATTATATTGAATACCTTAATTTACCCCTGTTACTGTTTCCCGCCTGTGGTCCGGGTTAGTTCTTTATTCAAGCCATATATTCTCCACTACCGACCAGCCAGGCCTGTCGGAGCTTCATACGCCTTATAATACAACCTAAGACTAGGACAGGCACAACATCTAGTCCCCCTCTGTTAATTTACCAATGTGAAAGGGTAAACCCACATTTCACCAATGATACATTTTTCGGCCATGCAGGGAATCAAACCCAGGCCCCTTAGCTCAGTATTAACACAATTCTTTACAGTCTAGTTTATTTAACTGTTAACATTCAAACACTGAAAGGACACAAGTATTAGTCTTGAATCGTGGAAAATTAGGAACAACATGGCAGGATAACAAATGAACAATCGCAACGCGTTTAACTCTATAAAGCCCCAAGTGAACACTCGGGACTCCTCACACAAACGTCGTCGTATTATTGACGGTTGAATCACCCACTTGACAATGAGCTTGATCTTATATCAGGGATGGCAAATCTACGGCACGCCAACACGGGCAAAATAAACAAAAAACTAAAACTTTTACCAACATCATTATAATTTGTTGAAGTGGATAATATTTCCATAGCCCTGAAGGTGTTAATTAATTCAATGTTTTTATTTAAGTTTTCGAAATTTATATTGTCCCAAGACACTCATTTTGACAATTTGATAACTTTTCCTTCTTTTAATACCTACAGTTTTATATGAGATATTCATTCATTACTGTTAATAATAGATTTAGTCAACAAAACTCAATAGATAGTCCTAAAGTGGACACTCCGGTCGGGAAAGTTTAGCCACCCCTGACCTAAATCAAGAAAGGTTTGGTGTTGCAACAAAGTTAATTAGGGATCAAAAACTCAGGATCACTTTACCATAGATATGATCTAACAATCAAATAAAAACAAACATGGCTACAATGTTAATAAGGCTGTATCTGAAAAATTTGATTGTGGAATGACTTAGATTAATATATTACAAGGTTAGTTATGAGGCTTAAACTTTGTCTCTGGTAGCCGAAACTGTTTGATATATATATATATATATATATATATATATATCTCAATTTCAGGCATGTTCCTTAAGGTGTTAGTGAGCGCAAGTTTAGTGCATTAATTTTACAGTTTTTATAGCATAAACATTTTTTGTTGTTGCCAAAATCAAATATTTCTTCTATATAAATTTTTAGTTTAGTTTTCTGCACACGCTAATTTAAACAGTTGTTGAATATCTGTCAATGGTGTCGAATTTAATGACAACTTTTTATCGTTATTTAAAAAATTTCTCATTTAATGCCGTTATGCTCGTGAGAGATATTCAACAACTGTTGAGATTTGCATGTACGGAAAACTAAACTAAATGTTTATATAGAAGAAATATATGATTAATTTTGGCCAGAAAATGTTTGTACTACAAAAACTTTTTAAAAAAAAAGGCTGCCCTAAACTGACGCTCACCAGCACCCCCACCTCAAACAATTTGGTAGATGATACATCAGCGAGTAAGAATGTCGAGTAAGAATGTCGCTGTTGTGGTCTGCAGGTGATGAGACGGCGACTCGCCAAACGCAGGAAGAAGAGTCGGAGCAACCTTGTCTCTCCAAGAAACGTCCGGGACTGTTTCTGCCCTCAACCGACCAGCATCAGGTAAGTGTACCCCATGAGGGATTTTATTTTTTTACCAAAAACTTGGGTCAGGTTTGTACACACATTTTATCACTTTCTACATTTAAAAAATCATATTTTTTTTAAATATAATATTTTGCTCTAAACTAGTTTTTCATTGTTATTTTTCTTAGCACCCAAAGTATTTACAGTAGGTTTATCGATATTTAAAAAAATTAATCCACAATTTTCAACCCTAAAATTATCTAAATTAATGTTTATTCGGTGTAGAATGTTACTTCCTACCCAAACACAATTTAAAGAAAAGGATGGAGAATTTTAAAATTGGTTATATTATTATTATTATTATTATTATTAGCACCGCGTCTTACTACCCGTTCGGGTTATACGCACTTACGCTAATGTGTAATGGTAGGGTGACTGTGAGATGAAATGGAGGACCTACAGTTTAACGTGTGATCCGAACCACGGTGGAGGCCTGGCCTTCCCCACATTCACAAGATGTCTTGTCAGAGGTGAAGGAAGGGTTTGGTAATCAAATAAATCTGTGCCAGGACCAAGGATTGAACCCCGGCCACCAGCATAGAAGTCTGACACCTTACCCCTAGACCGCCAGGTCACCCAAAATTGGTTATAAATCTCCTTTATTACAAAGAATCTAGTTTTTTCACTTTAACATCAATCATTTCAGTTTTATTTTTTTAAAGTGTTGTGCAGTTGCAAATTGGGATTAAATTTGAGTGCGATTGTTTTTTAATCAATTCATTAACCTGTTTGGGTTGTACTCCTCTATACTAATTAGATCAATATGTTAGGGATCGGGAAGGTTGAATTGAAAGGAAGTGTGTCCACGTTTTCGTGGAGAGAGAACTGAATCCTCGGTACACCTGACAGAGATTGAACCTTGATCAGGCTAGTCTATTGAGAGAGTATCGCCTTAGACTATGCAGCCACCGAAACATGTGTTAACGGTTTTGAATGACAGAATCCGACCTCAGAAATGACCTTGACCTGTATTGGTGGGCTCCACCCAGGAGTGCTGAGACATCACTTGGTTTCTAATGTTAAGAGTCCATGGTTCACTGTATTATAGTGTCTAGTGACTGTTTGATTCAAACTACCTGCTGGAAATGTGTGTTGCAGTCGCAAGGCAGTAGTGAAGTGTCCACACCCACCCCTGGGAGCAGCACGAGCGGAGGGGCCACCGCCATGGAGTGGTCCTCCAGTCCCAGCAAGAAGACCACCATATTCTTCCCTCAGATGCAGACCACGCAGAGTCACGAGACGCTGAGCAAACACAGCTCCTTCGAGATGGACGATAGTCTAGGTAGGAGGTCATCGCTGAATGTAGCTCTCTGTGTCTGCTGGCCAGATATCCTCACGAGTGAGTGTCTGTTGTCCCCAGGTATCCTCACGAGTGAGTGTCTGTTGTCCCCAGGTATCCTCACGAGTGAATGTTGTCCCCAGGTATCCTCAAAGAGTGAGTGTCTGTTGTCCCCAGGTATCCTCACGAGTGAGTGTCTGTTGTCCCCAGGTATCCTCACGAGTGAGTGTGTGTTGTCTCCAGGTATCCTCACGAGTGAGTGTCTGTTGTCCCCAGGTATTCTCACGAGTGAGTGTCTGTTGTCCCCAGGTATCCTCAAAGAGTGAGTGTCTGTTGTCCCCAGGTATCCTCAAAGAGTGAGTGTCTGTTGTCCCCAGGTATCCTGAGCCCCGATCAGATGCCAGATTTCACCCTCTTGCTGGACCCGGCACCGTCTGGGAAACCCCCTTCAGAGGTCAGATCCAATGACCCCTTCGCCCGCTACAAGGGCCGGGGAGAGGAGTTCCCTTGGAGCAAGTACTTCGAGCAGTCCACAAACTTCTCCCTCCTTGATGACCAGGTGCTACCTTACCACGACACGCTGGAGCGTCTGGACAGGTCTGACGTTCTGATGAGCTGCTCCGGAGAACCATCGCTGGAGGCGGGGATCAAGGTGAGGATGTTGGAGTACTTGGGTTAGCAGAGGAAGCAAGGAGGGGATGGTAGGGTCATGTGATGAGGATAGACGGAGAGGATGCCAAAGAGGAAAGTAGGCAGGAAAGATTTTTAAAGGGAGACAGAGGAAGCAATGGGAGGAGCATACAAAAACATGTGTACGAGTGAGAAGAATGATGAAAGGAAAGAGGAAGATGAAGATATTTTACTTAACTTGCGTGCTACAGATGAACTATAAAGCAAGCTACTACTATATCCTGATTTTGGTTGGAAGAACAGTAGAGGAAATTTAAATATATTTATTTGCAGCAAAAAATGATAATATTTTACTATATTATCTGTGTTATTCTACAGGTATTGATGATATTTATCAAAAGTGACAGCTGCAGATAACTTGACTTTATGTGTGAATATATTAAAATTGTTTTAGTAACTTTAGTAACTAACTTATACTGTTCTTCCTACCAAAATCATACTATAGTTAAGTATGTATTGATGAAACATCATAAGGGACTAACAAGTGTTATATATGACCATGAACCTTGTCTGTCGCAGGCCGTGGGATCGTTTGAACCCCCCAGGGACCTCCCAGAGGGGCTGAGCCATGATGCCAAGATTCAGTCAGATGTGTCGTTCACGCCGGCCAGCGACCGTACATTGTCCCCAGAGGATTTACCCTTGGACCCAGAGCTTCTAGGACACCCGGTCAAGATGTCCGAGATTGGAGAGATGACTGAGCTCACAGGTAAGAGACTAATATGAACCTACGCTTGGACCCAGATCTATCAGTTATATCATCTGAATATCACCTCCTAGCTAATTGCGTTACTTCTATTGGGAAATATTGTCATTCTCTGGTTTTTATGAGGTAAATCTTAACTTATAATTGTACCAAATGGTCACGTGATCTCGGGCGCTCTACAAATATATACGGTTGGTAGTGCTATGATTGTTGAGTCCTGAACGACAACCGCGCCACTAGTCATCACGCTAGCAAGTCAAGTCACGTCACGTCACGTCAGGGGACATAAAAGGGCTCATAAGGTCAAGGAGGGCACAAAATTTAAGACAATATTTCGCAATGCTTGTCCATCGATTTACCAGAAGCTTCTTCTCTACCCCGTCTACATAAGTGAAGGCGAGGATATTTGGTAACGGTTAATCGAGAGAGGGCGAAGATATAAAAGACCTGTACTCACCTCAGTAGTTGTGATATTCAGTGTAGTATGGATCCGCCATCAATTTTAGGTGATAGAGGGGGCCACTGCCCCCTTCAAACAACTCCTTAAAGTTAGGGGTCATAGTTTTACACAACACTGGGGTGTACTTGATAAAAACTAGTTTTAGGGGAAGTGGTATTACCATTACAAGCATAATAGTTTGTCTGGACCTTGATCTTCATGGAGGTTGTGTTGGTTCCAGCGTCCACCACGTCAGCAGGACCATCGTCCCGGTCCTCGGTGGCTCCCGCCGCCAACAGCTTTGTGACCAGCGTGACTAGCATCGCCAGTCTGGACAACGGCTACCAAGGGGACGGAGAGTGTAGTCGGCCGGCCAGTCGGGGGGCGGACCACTCCCCCACCGCTGGGAACAGGCCCGACCCTGTCATCCCGCCTCCACCGCCTCCCCCAGTCAGGGTGAAACCTCCCTGTGTCGACCCCATGACAGATTCAGACTTCTTCACCGAGAGTGACGCTGACGGTCATGACGATCTCTCTAACACTGTCGCAGGTAAAGTTTTATTGTCCAGCACAACATATGACCATGGATTAGGTATGGGTCTGTTAAATTCTCAAATCCTTGAAAAGATATTAAAGGATTTTTAAAATAATATAATATATTCTTTTTAATAATTCTTATATCACAGTCTCTTATTATCAATTTGGGTTAAAACGTACGTATATGTACTAGTTAATTTAATGTAATAGGCATAGGGGTGAAGGTTGAATTTAGAGGAAATGTACCCTCATTTTTATGGGGATAGACAAAAAACACCTTGAGTACATCTGAACGATATTCAAATAATGATCTCCCGGTGAGTGAGCACAGTCTATTGCGAGAGTGATAACTTACTCTTGTGTTAGACTAGACTGCGAAAGACGGGGAGATCGGAGTCCGATCTCGGTCGGGTGCACTGAGGGTGGTTTTCCCCTAAACGCTTTTCCATTCTCCCTTCACGCAAATGTGGGTGTACACCCTCTATTTAAACCTTTCTAGCCCCTAATCCATTAGTGTAAATAATATAGGCGTATAACCCGAATGGGTGGTAAGACGACGTGCTAAGATAAACAACTAAGCTTGATTGTGGTTTAGTCCAATATAATTACAGGACAAACCCAACTATCAGACCCCAGGCCATTAATTTAACACTTAACTGAATGCAAATTCACGTAAAACTGTTAATATCTATTACAGTATCAATTTTCTACAGAAACTCATTGTGAACAAAATTAAAAATTGGATTCAAACGAACATATCAATGGGGTAAAAGCACCCTTTAATACTTATTTATTCTAAAATTTGTATTCGATCTATCTCTAAATAAAGATGTTTTGAAGTTGATTCAGTTCCCTCAGAACATGTTTTTGTATTCCTCTTATATTATATTATGTTTAAAAATATTTTAAATTACTTGAAGATAGGTTCAATTTTTTTTTTAATGTCTCTTCATATTTGGTTGGGGGAATTTCTCCCCACAAGCCTTTGGAGATCCCCCTTTTCCCCTACTCCTTTAAAACCAATCTATGTACTAAACCCCTCTCGGCGTATAATAGATCACAATGAAATGATTGAAGTCATTTTGTTGGACAATTCTCCAAATTTTCCAAAAATATAATAGATATCAAATGTTATTAATTTTTTTTTCAAGTTAAATTTATTTTATAATTCATATGTTATTCTCAAATGATGTGTTTAAAGGTTTTCTAATGGTTTCCTAGGCCGTGGGGACAGACGGGCCCAAGTCATCGACGGGACCCTGTACGGCAGTAACGGGGTGTCCAACAACCACCAGCAGACTGCCCCGAGCAACGGCGGCGTGTTCCTGAACAACCAGCAACCCCCACCGCAGTCTCACCAGCGGTACCCCAGCTATACCGCCTCCATCAACGAGGAGATGGAATCCAGCGGCATCTACTCTGACCTGGAGCGCAGACCCGATGAGACCTTTACGCTCGACAAGACCTTCCTGACGGAAATCAACTTGGCGGAGAACGGCTCGCCGGACAGCTCCACGAAAACTTTGTCGTCTAAATCGGAGCAGAGCCAAGTGACGGAAAATATACCCGAGCTCTCGATTCTATTCCAAGATTCTGTCGTTTCCAAAACGGTGGATGTAACGACCACGGACCAACTGTTGGTTGAAAACAATCTAAAGAACCAACCGAATCTAGTAAAGACTGCTGTGACGGACGCCAAGCAGGAGGCGATGGACACGTCATCGGGGCCTGTGAAGAACGAGACGGTGGTGACGCAAGGAGGAAAGTCCTCTGTGCAGAGGAATTGCAAGGATGACCCGCACCCTGGTCTGAAGAAGTACAATATGCCCAAGAGGAATGTTGCCTCCAAGATCAAGGCCATGATAGAATCCTCGCCTGCAGGGGGCAGCGCGCCGGGGACCTGCAATGCCGGTAGTGCGAGTACCGAAGATGAGAACCAGGAGAACAGGAGGCCCCCTAGGCCCACTAAAATGCCCAGGAAGGACGGGAGGTCAGTGAAAGGTTTTCTTTGAAAAAATAAAATAAGCAACAATACACCGATGGATTAGTTTCCATTCTGGACCACTGGACACTTTGGTAGGGAACGCCTAATATCTTCACATGCATAGGATAGCACGTATTTATTTAAATTTTCTCGAGGATCTGTGATGCAGCGGAGTCCAGACAAGATTTCCTAAGTTAATATATTTTCATTTTATTAGAGTTTTAAAGACACAAAACCCGCCTCGGGTGGCATATCGGTGTTATTAGAAAGTGCACAGCCTTTATTGGTAGAGAGGTATGCTGGAAAAACAACTTATAATACCCAGTCAGTCCCAATGAGCTGAACTTGTGCCTTAGTGTTCTGAACTAAGGCAGAAACTCCGGATTACGACATATTGGTCTTATGTTCTGGATGCTATGTTGTGTTCTAGATGTGATGGTGTGTTCTAGATGCTATGTTGTGTTCTAGGTGTGATGGTGTGTTCTAGATGCTATGTATTGTTCTAGATGCTATGTATTGTTCTAGATGCTATGTCGTGTTCTAGATGCTATGTCGTGTTCTAGATGCTATGTCGTGTTCTAGATGCTATGTCGTGTTCTAGATGCTATGTCATGTTCTAGATGTGATGGTGTGTTCTAGATGTGATGCCGTGTTCTAGGTGTGATGGTGTGTTCTAGATGCTATGTCATGTTCTAGATGCTATGCCTTGTTCTAGATGCTATGCCTGGTTCTAGATGCTATGTCTTGTTCTAGATGCTATGCCTTGTTCTAGATGGGATGTCGTGATGAACAAGATAGCCATGGGCAAAGCAGAGAACAAGTTGACCCCTAAGAATCTGAAAGAAGTGAAGAGTAAAGTGTTTGCCAACATGACCCTGTCCCCGGCCCAACAGCAGGGCCCCATTGGAGGTGAGGGGTCCCCTAGGGCCCAGTCGGCGCTGGCTAAGAGAGCCACCTTGACGCCATCTAACAGCAGACCCAACAGGGACAACTCTTTGCTAAAGAGCAAGAGGTACACTTTCTATAACAACCTTTATAGCAACAAACATGAGTTTACTATTATTATTATTATTATTATTATTATTATTATTATTATTATTATTAGCACCGCGTCTTACTACCCGTCCGGGTTATACGCACTTACGCTAATGTGTGATGGTAGGGTGATTGTGAGATGAAATGGAGGACCTACAGTTTAACGTGGAATCCGAACCACGGTGGAGGCCTGGCATTCCACACGTTCACAAGATGTCTTGTCAGAGATGAAGGAAGGGTTTGGTAATCAGATAAATCTCTGCCAGGACCGAGGATTGAACCCCGGACCCCCAGCACAAAAGTCTGACACCTTACCCCTAGACCCCCAGGTCACCCACAGCCTAAAAATAAAAAAAAATAAAAAACTACCATTTCATTGTAACATTCTTACATTGTTTGATGTTAAATTACTGGCTTGGGGTTTGGTTGTTGAATTCATCCTATAATAAATAGTTCTGAACCACCAATAAACCGTGATATAGTTCTAAAATAAATATTTCACTTGGAATATTGGGGAAAAAAATCTTTTAAGGATTCGAGTTTCAAATCTGAAATTTTCTGAAATGCTCGAATATCCTTAAGGATTAAAGGGTCCATCCTTAGTTTTTCGAAATACATGTTGTTCTTTCAATAAGTTAAGAAAAAAATGATACAGTGGTAGCCCGCTTTGATGACCGCATGGTCTAAAGCGTTGACTCTCGTGCTGGACTAGACTGCCAAAAAATGAGGTGATTGGGTTTCAATCCCTGTCGGATGCACTGAGGGTGGTTTTTCCTAAATGGTTTTCCACTCTCCTTCCACGCAAATGTGGGTCCACTTCTTCTAAACTAAACCTTTGTAATCCCTAAACCATTAGTGTAATTAGTACAAAGGCGTATGACCCGAACAAGTAGCAAGACGTGGGGTAAAAAAATAAACGGTAATCCTTGGGGAAGTATCTCGCTTGACGATTGATATAGCGTTAGTAAGCAAATAATAATAAATATTTCCATTTAGGCATTTAGCCATATTTTTTTTTGCAATAGATAACTGTCTGTTAGCTGTCGGATACCGCCTTTTCTGTCGTGGATGACCTACACCAGACTTTGCTGCATGTGGTTTATAAGAGGATTACCAAAATGTGCATGGGCACACAAAGAAAGTACATCGAGGGGGCTACTTTTCGATATCTATATTAACATTCGTCTCTCCAGGATTCTACTATGGCTGGATGGACACTGTTGGTACCAAGCGATGCTCACTTGTTCACAGCCGTCGCAGTCGTATGCGGGCCTCCTCCTCATCTCTGCCGCACCAGGGACCTACGGGACTACTTCGCAGTTCCGCCAACAGCTCCCCGCACAGTTCGATTAGTGACGTGAGCCAGGATCACCAACCTACTACCAAGACGATCTCTGCACTCAGTGAGTATTAAAAATAAAACGGAAGGAAGAATTATTATTGTGTAAGAAGCATTTCAGAATATAATTGATGTAATATTGGTTGGCATTCCTTCATTACGACACAGGAATTGAAAAATGGTTAAATCGTGATATAGAAGGGAACTGATGACAAACCAGGGGAAGCAATGCATAGAGAAAACTATTACAGGGTTGAGGTCTGTGTACATTATAAAATAAAGTCCCTGAAGTTTTCAAACGTATATTTAATTACCCTTTATAATTAATTCAAATCTAACCATCTAAGAGCTCGGAAGACTCCCAACATACCCCTCTTCCCCCTTTCCACACATGCACACACAAATTAATTTCGACATGTGTTCATTATCAAAAGACAACCATACCAGAGGGCCTCGTGTTTTGTTTGAGTTGCGTCTAATAACTTTGTGGAATAGGTTATTTTAGAATTGGAGTAGTATATTTGGAAGAAAGGTGACCTGGCGGTCTAGGGTTAAAATGTCGGACATCTGTGCTGTCGGCCGGTGTTCGATACTCGGTCCCGGCACAGATTTATCTGATTACCAAACCCTTCCTTCACCTCTGACAAGACATCTGGTGAATGTGGGGAATGCCAGGCCTCCACCGTGGTTCGGATTCCACGTTAAACTGTAGGTCCTCCATTTCATCTCACAATCACCCCACCATTACACATTAGTGTAAGTGCGTATAACCCGAACGGGTAGTAAGACGCGGCGCTAATAATAATAATATTATATTTGGAAGAAGGTAAAGGAAACATGGAGAGAAGAATATAAAAGGGGGACGAACACAATATGTCTCTTACAATGTAAAGAACACAGTTCACACTTTACACTGCTGCCACTGGATAAAGGGGTAATGGCTGCCTCTCGAAGAAAATTTATAGTCACCGTCCAATCCCCTGACCTAGGTTAGAATAGGAATAGGGATTTTTTTTTTTCTAAACAGAGCTACATGAAAATCAAATTCCTTTTATCATGGTCAATTTTACAAACCGTATTTATTTTGGATTCTTAAAAATGTTATGATTGTTTTATAATCATCTCTAATACAAATGATGAAAGATTTTGCCTTGGTATGACAATTTTTAAGCGATTGATATTTTTGAATTATATTGTCTAGTGTAGTTAGGAGGGCAACAAAATCACAAAAAAGTGACATAAATACAATTGATTTACTAAAATATTCTTGGTGCTGTTAATGATGTAATGGACATGAACAAACGAAATAGAATTTTCCAGCTCCACCGAACCTCAAACAACTTTTCTTTTTTTTAAACTGGATTTTAAATGTTTTCATTCTGACTAAGATTGCACATTTTTAAAGATTCGGATTTGAAATATGGATTCTAGAATTAATATAGGATTCGACCCTTATTTAGTTTTTATATATACATATGAACATAAATTTAGGTGTAACCTGAAAACTAAGAACACATCTAGTGTGTTCATTGTGCTGACTATATGACCCCCTCTATTCTTAGTTGTCGGCACCATCATCCACTTGATACTTCATTTCTCATAATATGACTAGAATATTTTTTTAAAAAGAATCCTGCTTTTCCTTCTTTGTGTACTGTTCCCGATTTTTTTGCCATCAGAACGTAAATAACTCGTGTTGAAGTAAAACATTATCTGGCTAATGGAATAACGTATACTTGTCTGCAACTATACATACCCATGCTTTCTCGAAATGAGGCAAGCTTTCACGGTCGACTTGGTTACGTCTTGGTATCGAGTGTTATCGACCAAGGGGTTCGGACCAAGGTGGAGCGTGAAAACGACTTTGTATTTTGTAGACCAAAATGTTGGTTGGGGAAGAGTAGATAAAACAGCTGGTGGGGGAATTTATGTATATTCCATTCACGGTAGGAATTGACTTCTGAAAGGCCTTTTTCCCTACCATAAATCTACTATATAGTAGGATATTGGTAGGAAAAAAGACCTTTCAGAGAGTAATTCCTACCGTGAATGGAATATAGACCTACATGTACTGTAAATCGATGGAGAATGACTTATTTGATTTTATTCTTAGATATATGCTTATTTTGATTGGCCCTAATATTTACACAACCTAACAAGCCAAACTTAGCTTCCCAAAAGTAACCTACAGAAAACCTGAAGTACTGTATGAAGAGTAAAGTGGCCTAGATCAGAGATTCTCAAAATGGGATCTACGAGGTTTAGATCTTATAAAATTGTATATAAAAGGGTAAATGACTGCTCTAGACTAAACACAATGGAGATTTATTTGGTCTTCCCGTATTAAAGCCAAAAAAGTGAGGTCTAAAATTGGTGGTTGACCACACCCTTTGTGCCTAGCTCTTTGAGAAGAGAGCATTTGGGCATTCACTCTTAATTTTGGTTTTTTCGTCAGCCAGCAGTAAGAACTTTAAGAAAAAGCACGGATACATTTAATGCCTTTTCCAACAATTTATTTGTGTGAGCAAACATTTTCTCCTCATTCTGGTAGAAAAAATTTGAAACGAAATTGTCTTTTAGAGTTGACTCGCAACTTAATTTCTATTCCTCACATAAATTATCAGCGATTATAAATGTACAAATAAACTACATATATATTCTTTATATCTTTATTGTAATTCATTTTACATTTTATTTAAAAAATATATTATGTCTAAGTGTACCTTTATTATATTTTAACTTATATTGTAATTATTTTTACATTTAAAATTCATAACTACTGTAGTTCACCCCTTTAATATGATATACATTTTTTTTATCATTCATCTTACATCAAAGAGCCTGCAAATCAGCTGTTCCCTGGTTAGAGGGTCCGCGTGACCAAGAAGATTTGGAACCATCGACGTAGATCATATAATACTCTATTTCCAGGATGGGCAACCCTGCCACCAATCGCGACAAAAGTGTGTCGAATTTAAGTGTTTGCTGGCTTTCACAGTTAAATCAACCTTTTTCTTACATCATATTTTGGTTTAAACTTGATATTTTCCGGCCAATCATTGGAAGCATTCTACTTTTCGAATGAGTGGTTGACACAATATTGGATGCCATCCAATACTAACCCCCGCCCCCCCTCAATTTCTTTTCCCATCACTTAATTTCACCTCTGTCTTCAGACAAAAATTGTCAAATTTCGCATTAAATGATTGTCCTACACTTTCTGTTCCAAACAATTTGCATCATTTACCAGTTAACCGAGTGCCATAGTCAAAACAGAAGTGTAAAGGTTTTTAATAAACGTGAACCTGCTTCGGTGGCGTAGTTGGCTAACGCGCAAGTCGTGTGTTTAGCTCAACCGCCGAGGACGGGGAGATCGAGGTTCGAATCTCGGTCGGGTGAACTGGGGGTGGTTTTTCCTAAATGGTTTTCCACTCTCCCTCCACGCAAATGCGGGTTCACTTCCTCTAATTTAACCTTCCCAATCCCCAATCCATTAGCGTAATTAGTACTTAAAGAGTATAACCCGAACGGGTGGTAAGACTCTGTGCTAAATAAACGTGAACAAATCGTGTGTGTTGTTTTTAATGTTAGATTGAACAACCTAAATTATCAGATTTTACATGTTGTGATGAATTTCGGATCTCATTTCAATCTACATATAACTGATAAACTTCATTGACAACCAAAGTTTTAGTCGTTTAAATCTAACTTTAGGAGTCATGCTGTGTTTAAATTGCACAAACTCTCGTAAACCACTGATACCAGGTCAACCACAAAAACACATCTCGCCAAGTGAGGTCTAGTTTGCGCGAATACGCCCCCCCAGTCAGTGTGACCACAGCGGAGCCTAAGATGCTGCAATCCGCAGTTGAAAGTACTCGAGAGTGGTAAATACGAAGCCGATGTATTGAGCGAGGTCTCGCGCTCTGTCTAGCGGCGGACGCGCCAAACTACCGGCTAGGTAACGCCGATGTCTGTCGAGCGGCCGCGTCAGTATCGTCTCGACTGGCCTCGCTTGTACTCGGTGCGAGGATGACGCGGTGTGGTCGTGGCTTGATTAACATATGATTACACATATCGGTGCTTCGGTAGAATGTATGAGCGTGGGTGATGTGTAAAAAAAGTGATGTGAAAGGGTCCGTTTCGTGGAAGCTTCCGAGATTTTTTTTTATATATTAAAAAGTTATCGTGTGTAAATGTGTCTGGTTGTAAGTAGTGTCAAAATAATTGAAATTAAAACGCTGCTAATGTGTCATTTTTTAATTTCCATTAAAATATGGACGATATAAAATAAAATTAAATTACCTTGCTGAGTTAGTAGCAAATTAGTAACAATTTGTAACAAAACAGCATCGTTTATTACCTGTTTTAATTTAAATTTCTAAAGTTAGCCGTCAAAAGTATTCGAAACATTTTGACAAACCGTCGATTTGTATGGGAAAACAAAAGTAGGGAAAGTTGCCAACACAATTTTTTTATAGGTTCATACGTCAAGTAATTAGATTTACATCTGTCACGTTTGACAGTTAGCATCAGTACTTATAAAATCGATATCCACCACGAAAGAAAACATTAATGCGTTTTTTTTAACAACTCGTCTTACGTACCAATGGGTTAGGATAAGTTAATTTAGAGGAAGTGTATCCGAGTAGCGCCTTAGACCGTGCGGCCACGGAAGCTGGTGAAGCAATATTTTCCAGCGTGTGTTCACCAGAAGAGACGGTACGTGATGTTGTCGTAGCAAGTCGGTGGGTGATGTTTGTCCCCCTCGGGGGGGTACGAAGTCCCATCTTGACCCAGTGGCGTACTGTGGGTCGGGTCGTCTGGACAGTGCTGCCTCCCAGAGAGCATTGTTCACGCGTGTGTGTGTTCATCATCCGGATACGTAGATTTTCTTACGAAGGGACCGTTTTAGAAAATGTAAACATTATTTGGAATTCAAATCTTGTTAACATTTTACGTTATTTTATTAGTGGAATTGATAATATCTATCAAAAGTGACAGCTGCAGATGGCATGACTTGCCGTATGGATACGTGAAACTATATAACACCTTAAACACATTTTTTTAAAGCACCGCGGCTTACTACCCGTTCGATGTATACGTTTATGTACTAATTACAAGAATGGTTTTAAGGATTAATAAAGGCTTAATTTAGACTAAATGTACTCGAATTTGCGTGAGAGGGAAAGTTGAAAATCATTTAGGAAAAAAAAAAAATCTTACCGGTACGCCCGACCGAGATTCGAACCTTGATCTGCCGGTTATTGGCAGTCTATAGTCTATTGCGAGAGTAAAGGGACTTCTCGCCGTTAGTCAGGGGAGAGCCCCGTGAGTTCGCCACCCTCCCATCGGGTGCGGCCCTCTTGAGACGCCAGCGTGTGGCGCACAAGGGATCCGAACCCCCCCTCTCTCTCTGCCAATGTCTGCTCACGCGTGTTCTTCAGTCTCGGTTGGTTGGTCCCGCGAATCTCTTATTGTCTCGAGTTCGCCCGTTCTCACAACAGCCGGTAGGTACAGTCGGATCTAGTTATAAAGGACTCTCTTCTTGCCAGCGAGAGGCTATAAACAATTTGCAACCGTCGCTTTTGTTAGATTATTATTATTATTATTATTATTATTATTATTATCATCATCACCGCGTCTTACTACCCGTTCGGGTTATACGCACTTACGCTAATGTGTAATGGTAGGGTGATTGTGAGATGAAATGGAGGACCTACAGTTTAATGTGGGATCCGAACCACGGTGGAGGCCTGGCATTCCCCACATTCACAAGATGTTTTGTCAGAGGTGAAGGAAGGGTTTGGTAATCAGATAAATCTGTGCCGGGACCGAGGATTGAACCCCGGCCGCCAGCACAGAAGTCTTACACCTTACCTCTAGACCGCCAGGTCACCGTTTTTGTAGATAATCATCAGATAAATATTATAAAATATTATCGTAGTGTAAAACTTCCGAAAAGCGAAATAAAGGGGGCTGAAACAGTTTCTGATATGAAATTAGTACCGCACTCTGAATAGTTAAAAAGGTAAAAAATAATAATTATTAGTTACATAATATACATAGTTACAAAATTGTCTGCGTGTCGTGGGTAATTATTAAACGTGTAAAGTTCACGGGGGTTTCTCGAACTTTCAGCGGTCGCGTACACATTTTTGAGGACATGGCCCAACCAACATTTTTTTTCCGCACATAAAAAAAAGTCTCGGTATTATTTTGTTAAGATCGTTAAAAGTTTTAAAAAAAGTCTTGATTGGTGAGCTTAAGCAAAGCCGTGAACAAGGGTTAATTTATCCACCAGACATAATATTATTGGTATTTAATTTGGTCTTTCTAAACCAATGGATTTCTATTACACGACCTACCAATTGACTTAACTATATAACAGACACAACACTCAGTCCCCAGGTCGTAAAATACTTCTTTGGCGGTATAAGTTTACTGACGAAAGGAAGTGAGGAAGACAGAAAACCTAATAATAGCAAAAAGTTAGCAATTGTTGACCGATTGGGGGGAGGGGGTATTTTTTAAAAGTACCTTTCTTTAAAGATCTCTCTCTCTCTCTCTCTCTCTATATATATATATATATATATATATATATATATATGAGAGAGTGGACTCTCCAAATGGCAGAATATAACCACCTGCAAAACATTCTATCCGGAGATCGAAGCTCGGTCCTCTCGTGCGGGAGATAATATTATTATCCGACTGTACCGCGGACGGCTCCGGCCATATGGAACGTGTTNATATATGAGAGAGTGGACTCTCCAAATGGCAGAATATAACCACCTGCAAAACATTCTATCCGGAGATCGAAGCTCGGTCCTCTCGTGCGGGAGATAATATTATTATCCGACTGTACCGCGGACGGCTCCGGCCATATGGAACGTGTTTCGAGGGTTTGTTTCCGACCGCCCTTCGACTCTTATATATTAGTCACCCCCTCGCCGCACCCTACATCCAGATTACAGATCGATACGAGAGTCCCGACCTACCCCAACACCGGCCATCTATCTATCGTTCATTCTTACAACCAGCGCTTGGCGGGCTCTTTCAGAGCTACTGTGAATTCACACGCTCGTCGAAAAATATAAAGCAGAATCTGCGCAGTAATTCACACTAAGTTGACCCATGATGCATTGCGACGCTTTAAAACAGCTGATTATCAATATATTTTTTTCCATAGAGGATAAATATTTATTTTAGATAATTGTCCCGATGGTTGTTTACAAATTATAACGCTGTGTCTTGGCACAATACAAAACATCGATACACAAATCTCACAAAGTCCAACGGAGCTGTCTGCTTCTGGCTGTAGAGCGCGTGCGCAGTAATTTGAGGTGGTTGGTTCCGAGATCTGATTGGTACTCCTGTGCCGAACATCTCGAGCAGAGCGGACAAAGTAGAGATAAGTATATTTTTATTAGCACCGCGTCTTACTACCCGTTCGGGTTATACGCACTTACGCTAATGTGTAATGGTAGGGTGATTGTGAGATGAA
>CABFVX010007999.1:0-10257 GCA_902151425.1 Timema shepardi
AATTGCTTTCTTCAGTTACCGTCAATTGGGGGCTGGCGCTGAAGCGACTCTTCACTTCCTACGACCATTGACCGGGCCCTTAACAAAAAATTAACCATTTTCATACGTAGGCCCTTCGTCAAGTCATGTAATCTGCAGCTCTCAACTTTTAAAAAATATATATAAATAGCTATAAAATTATACCAATATTTAAGTAAAATATATTTGACGATTTTTTCTGTTTTTCTGTTTTTTCTAAACGATAGTACTGTAAAATCTTGAGGAAACGAATGAGAGTGAATTAACGACGTTGCCTACTTGGTGAATTCATAGCTATTTTGCGAAGCTGGTTGCTTATTAACTTAACGCTCCTATCATGCTTAAACGCTAATGTACGAAATAGAAACAGATGGAAGAAAAATGAGCAGTTAACCCTGCCATGCCTCTAGTTAACCCGTTGATAACACTTCCCTTCTTCCGCTGACGAGTATACAAACCGACTCAACTATTAGCGCCTGAATAACATTGACTTATATTTAAAAATTACCATTTTCTTGTTTCCTGTTCTGGATAGACATATTATGCTTTCACGGGCTTTTTTAATCCACCTCCAGGCAGGGAGATTCCTACAAATCATTTTCGTGAATAAACCCAATTGCATTAGTTGCAAACGAATTTTAACAAATGCTTTTAGAATAAAGCTACTTTAAGATTATAATAATAAGGCTGTGACAATGTAAGACTATTTTAGAAACTATTTAATAATTTATGTTTTTTGTCTCTTATGTTTCATTTTAAAAACTCGCCGAATAAAACGTGAATGGGTGGAATTGGGAAGATTGAATATAGAGGAAGTGACCCCACATTTGGGTGAAGGGAGAGTGTAACACCATTTAGGGAAAACCACCCTCAGTACACCCGACAGGGATCGAACCTTAAACTTCCCACTATCGACAATCTTAGTATCTTGCGAGAGCGACGCCTTAGACCCCCCATTTCCCCCGAGCGAATATTCGAACTTCAATCTCCCTGTCCTCGGCAGTCTAGCTCAACACGAAACTAGCACGTTAGCTAACTAAGCCACCGAGGCAGTTTAATGCGTTAGAGATTATTAAGGTTGAGTTTATCGGAAGTATACTCGCACTTGCGTGGGGGGAGAGTGGTAAGCCACCCAGGAAAACCAACCTCAGTACATGTGATCTCCCCTTCACCAGCAGTCCAATCAACTGAAAATAGTGACGCCTTAAGACAAGTGTTCCGCCAACGGTGTGCCGTGAGGACACAGCTCAGAGTGCCACGCATCGCTGTTCAATAAGAACACGAATGCAATTGGTACGAGCGGCGGCCCTGCATTTTTTACCAACTCGTGCTTAATACTATTTTAAATAAATCTGACAAAATCAAAAGCTTTCACGCGAAGCTAGAGTTAAGGTTTACACACATTGTCAATGGTTTGAACGAAATGTTTTCAAATGTTAAATAACCGGACACTCAAAAATAACAACCTTAAATCTTAGAGAATTTCAGTCACTATACTTTCGTAATTTTGACATACCAAACAACCGTTGGACTAGGTGCGTAACCCAATTTCTGTCGCCACGGTACGTACACAAAACCAAACGGTGTGCCGTCAGTGTACTATGAACTTAAAAAGTTTTTCATTTGAATCAAATAAATAAAGCAACGTCAATGGCAAATAAACAGCAGACCTGGTACTCGTGGGATTTCACAACCTCTCCTTAACCATCGTGCGACAGACCTTTTTTTTCCTCTCTCTTTCAATATGATGCGTGAATAATTTAGTTCATTACTCGGGCACAGGAGGAAATAGCTTACTGACTGAAATGTGAGTGGGTTCCCCTTTACTTTGCTTGCTTCGCTCACGGGAACTAGGGGAGGGGGACGGGGATGGGGGTGATTTCAATTTTGAAACGGAATAAAAATGTTATCCCGAAAATTCTTGCACGCTCTGTACACACATTATATTATTATTATTGTTGTTAATCCCCATGGGGAGCACAGGGTCGCAGTAGAGCTTCCAAATTACGACTATTCCTTAGTACATCTTCTGCACTAGGTTAAGTTCAGATAGGGTGGGTTAGCAACCCGACCACCCACCCACCCCATGTAATTCTATGAGTGAGTGAGAAAGAACTTACAAATGTTGCCAGAAAGGTACGTTCATATTTCATCCCAATATATTTTACTCCGAAAGAAGTTGTGCTAAAGAATTGTATCGCTCAGTAAAAATCCTTCTACCTCAGTTGGGTTAGAAACCACAAACATACGCATGATTAAAATTGTTAATTAATTGTAGATATACAAATAAATAGTTGTATCTTCACATGGACAAATATTATTACTACTGACCTTTTATAAACGTGGGAAGCGAAATTATTTTTGCTATTTAATCTAAAGCAATAAATAATGTAATATTAAAAATCATTTAAAGAAACAAAATAACCATGATGTAGTTTTTGATAAACGTTCTTTCGTGAGGTTGTAAAAATATATTATATGCGCCATGTCTATCTGTCCTGGGGTAGGAATGATAAAGATATAGTTTAGACTTTAGATTAAGTGTGCTAGCATTTTCGTAGAGGGATAGTGTAAAACCATTTATTAAAAACCAACCTCACTACAGCCTGTTCAAATTTTATCAACAACTTCCCACCACCATAAAAATAGATCAAGCGAGAATGACGCCTTGCTCTCTTGACCGCCAGTGTGGATAGTATAACCTTTAGAGCTACTCTAAAAACTGCTGTTTGATCATTTATTAAATGTGACACTGCACTGGAACATATTTTTTTTAACATAAACTATAATCAGATGAATAAGTCAAGAACCTTTTAGAAATTAGAACCAAGATTAACAAATCCTTGGGGAATGCCAGGTCTCCACCGTGGTTCGGATCCCACGTTAAACTGTAGGTCCTCCATTTCATCTCACAATCACCCTACCATTACACATTAGCGTGAGTGCGTATAGCCCGAACGGGTAGTAAGACGCGGTGCTAATAATAATAATAATAATAATAATAATAATAATAATAACAAATCTTACTTGTTTTAAAAGTGTCAAAAGTGACCAAATCTGTTTGGAAAAAATTACAACTGTATAATGGTGTATGATTGTATTAAAGTAGATTAGCAACGTTCAAAGGGGTCGGATAGGGTTCATCACATGGTGAACCGGTTGTACAGAGTAGCAGTACGAGTTCCCTGAATAGCTAGCTGCCTGCTTCACATGCCACATGTGTGAGGTTACCTGCATTACAGGCGCCTTCACCACGAGAAGAAGCAATCTGCCACCCTTTACGTATTCCTTTAAGAGCTAATCAACTTCTTGCCTGTCATCAACATGTTCTCTCTGTTCCTTGAAACAAACTAGCTGTGGAAGAAGTAAAAATATTAAACTACAGTTCAGAGTTGTCAGGGACATGGGACAGAAATGTTTAAATTGCATTAGGAAACATTTAGAGAGAATATTATGTTCGATAATAATTATGTAGGTTATGTGATATACATAAATATTCAATTATAATATAACTACATTTATTTTATATACTTTGAGTTTATGAACATATCAGACAGATTTTAGCACCTTTGTCAAGGAGAATGCAAGTCAAGTAAATATTTTTTCATATATATTTTTTAATAAGCAGTTTTTTTCCAGGTTTTTTTGCATACATTTTTTTGACAAAATAAATAGCTTTGAAAGTAGATACACATCATTTTTATTTTCTACATAATTATTTTCAAAAGTACTTGAACATTTATCCTGGGAATTGTAAAATTTGACCAATACTTTTTCCATCTTTTGTCATCTGATTAAGGAAAAACTAACGTGTAAAAAACTAAAAATATGTAGAAAATATATGTTTTGATCTGATATACAGAATTATCAAACACTTTCTACAACGGTATAAGCTTACGTCATTTTTGTCTGTACTTATTTATGTCAATAAAAGTGTTTACATTCTACGAGGCCTGTTTGATATAGGTATTGAACGAATATTTTATTTGTGTGACGAGTGTTAATATTTAACAAAATTATTTTATTTTTAAAAAAACCTGCTACACGATCATCAATAAGACTCGAGAGATATTCGTAATTATATCTTGTGTGAAGGTCATAACAGGGGTGTTCCATCGTTGGTAAGACAAACTTTGATCTTAATTATGATTTTGGGACTCTACTTTAAGAACGAGAAATTCCAGCACTGGATTTTTTTTTACCAAATTTGAATTTAATAAAACAGGTTTATTGCGTGGTTCTCAATAGTCCATAGCAAATACAGACTACATATTATGTTCAGTAGCTGAAAAGAAACGAGGAAAATCCAAAACAGCAAAACTCAACTATAATTAGAGTTTTATTTTGGGGTTAAAAAACTAAAACATGTTAAGGCGATTGGCCCTTTTCACTTGGCGTGGAAATGCAGAGCCATTGGAACAAACTGTTACCTTAATGATTTTTTTTTTTTGCAATTTTCTTTTGGGAAACGGTTTGTTCAAGAATATAAGCATGTTGATTAAGTTATACTTTTTATATACACACCTCTTATATAATCTTAACAGTGATCAAATACCGATAAAATGGAAATTTTTCAATATAAAACTTCTGGCTTCATAAGAAAAAAAAAATGTAATCATTAATAAACATTGATACATCATCTTAGAAAGGGTGCTGAACATATTAACATAACCAATTCCCTCGTTCTCGAGAAAACTGATATTTTCAAATGTATGAATTTTCCGCAAGACCTGTCCAGCAGCTAGCGCCATCTACGGTTTCCATGATCTATCTGTTCTTGTTGTCATGGAAGGATACTTTGGTCGGTTGTGAAACCACGCCACGCCTTTAAACCTCCCGCCCAACATCCCACAAAATAGGTTTTAGACTTGCACTCGACAGGGCCAAGGGCCTTAATCGATACAAAAAATATATATTTTACTTAGTGTGTCCAAAAATTATTATTCAAACAATTTTCTGTAATGGATGGACTAGGTGTTTAATGAGTAATAGGTGACCTGGTGGTCTAGGGGTAAGGTGTCAGACTTCTATGCTGGCGGCCGGGGTTCAATACTCGGTCCCGGCACAAATTTATCTGATTACCAAACCCTTCCTTCACCTCTGACAAGACATCTTGTGAATGTGATACCATTACACATTAGCGTAAGTGCGTATAACTCGAACGGGTAGTAAGACGCGGTGCTAATAATAATAATGAGTAATATGTATTTTTTTACGTTTTGTATGTTTGATTTATTAAATTACTGTACAAATTGATTGTGCATAATCCACACACATACAGAAATTAAAACAATACAATTGGGAAAAAAAAGTTTCTACATTTTTCAGATGCCAAACTACTTTTGTGTGCTTTTCCACCAACAAATAACTTTTTACTGTTATTAAAAGTAGTGTTTGATGATAACTATTTTACTATATTCTCCAAAACAGTTTTGTTCATTCTAACCCAGTAAAATTTGGTTGAACTCGTGAACCTTAAAGTAGACAAATAAGTGTGTGTCACGGGTTGCGTGAGAGGTACTAAACAAGGCAAACACAACTGACGGATGTAACAAGCAACCAGAAGTGCATAATAGGATGATGGGACGAGATTAGCCGACGACACATCTAGCACGCCTTTACATGGGCGTGTCACCCTCCAACCCTCTCATGAACTTTATGGATGGGTGTGGCTGTTGAACAATCTCATTACTCGTCATGGAAGGGAGGCGTGAGTGACTCAGATAGAGAAATTATAACTTGAATGTGCGTCAAGTAACATCAGAACAAGAGTTCCCCCACAATGCGAGAATGATGATGGCCAGTGGCGTGGCGTGGCGTGAAGTTGCAAAGGTAAACATTCGCTCGCACAATTAATACGTGACTAGCAAAGCTTGCGAGATCGAACAGATCTTCAGGTTACGGATACAGCCGTATCACGTATTATATTAGCAAATTTTGAAAAATTATATTTTGACACAGGAAAAGAACTCTGGACCCTTGGTTTAGCGCATCAAAGCTCTACCAAATAGCTATCCAGGATTAGTGCCATGCCCAGGATAATTATTCACTCATAGCTTAAGGCAGAGCCTGTGATGGATATGTGGAACTCATCGGTTATCTATTGAGTTGTTAATGACACCACAGCCACCGACAACTCTGTAGGGGCTTTATGCTGCCGTTAATACAACATGTCCATCACAGACTATGCCTTAAGCTATGAATGAAGGACGACCCTGAGTATGAGACAAATCCTGAATAGCTCTGTGGTAGAGTATTGACATGCCAGGCCAAGGGTCCCGGGTTTGTTTCCCGCGTCCCGGTGTCATTTTTAAAAATTTACGAAGAAGCAGAGTTGGTTTAAGGTTACCTGTGATATGGTATCATCACTCGTTAGGACACGCATTGTCCAGGTATCAATAGAAATATATACATCCCAGCAGATCATATGTATGATTGGTCAACTGGGGGACCAAGTTGGAGAGAACATACCACATGTAGGTAACACGAAAGAATAGTTGATATAAAAAATTATACTATAGATCTTTAACATAGGTGTGTAAAAATAAGAATTATTGATGGATACAAAGTTTTTTAATGTTTTACAAAAGGGATAAAATATCTAAATCACTGTAAACTTCAATTCTTTATTCCCCAGTACGCCTAATTGCCCGTCCAGGCAATAGACATAGTAATAACTATTCATGTTAATGGGATTAGTTAGGTATAACTTGCAGGAAATGTACTAGCATTTTCATGCAAGGATATAGGTAAACCGTTAATGAAAACCCTTTCTATTACACCAGGTTGTTCGAATCCAGACCTCCAGGTCACCGGTAAACTAAATGAGATGATCCTAACGTTTAATCTGCATGACCACCGATTTGGCTGCTTAAATACCGAATTACCTGTAACAAGTAAATTTAAAAAAAAGCTTTTGTAGCTCTAAAATATTAAGGTAAATAAATTTTTTTAAACGTTGACCGCACTCATGTGTTACTAATTCTTTCCGATGTAAACACGTCCGACCCTTCCCTTCTCACAACCCAAGTAAACGAGGAGGGGGGGAGGGGAGGTTGGTATTGCATTAGACTAATTAATCTGACAAAGTGTTGTGCCACACCCTTCATTAAACACCTTAATTTACTAGAAACTCATCATGATAATGGCAGCTCAAAACAATGTGATATACTTAAGAGTTGCTGAAAATATGTAAACAATGTTGTAAAAGTGCTTTAAGAAGGGATAGAAGGGAACGCAGGTTAAGATTTTTTAAGTTTATATAACAAAGTTGTTGACATAAAAGAATCAAATATTTTCAGCAGATAAGTTTAGTTTAGTTTTCTACACATTTTAATCTCAACATAAACCTGCTTCGGTGGTCGAATGGTCTAAGGCCTAAGGCGTCACTTTCATGTTAGATTGGCCTGCTGATGACGCGGAGATCAGGGTTCTAGCCCCAGTCGGATCTGCTGAAGGTGGTTATTCCTAAATGATTCCCCCTTTTCTTCCCCGCAAATGCGGGTAGCTTACCTCTAAAATACTTCATTCCCTATCCCTGCGCCATTAGAGTACCATTATTAAACATTAGTATAATATGACCAGATTATATATATATTTAATTACTATATGGCATTGGGAACATGAAAGTTCATCGCAGCCCTTACAAAATTACGTCACCTATCCTTATCTCGAGATAGTTCTATCCAGTCTACCTCATTAAACCCTATCTCTTTTAGGTATATTACAGGGTTATTCTCCCATCTACGTCTAGGTCATTCCAATGGTCTCTTCCCATTGGGTATACCAGTCAATAACCTGAACACGGTTATAGAATCTCCCATTCGTGCTTCATCGCCTGTCTACCGTAATATGCGATGAGTACAGGGTATGCAACTCATCACTATATAACTTCTTCCACTCCTGAATAGCCTCATTCCTTTTTGTTCTAAATATCTTCCTAAGCACCTTATTTTCGAACACACTAAAATTGTTTTCGCCATGCAAATTAAGAGACCACGTTTCACTCCCATAGAGAACCAGTAGTATATTTTTTATATAATCTGAGTTTTAAATTCCTTAAAAGTAAGCGAGATGTCAACAACTTACTGATCCAGTAATAGAATGCATTTCCTGACTATTATTGTCCTAATTTCCAAAATAATATCGTTATTCGTAATTACTAGTTAAAATTGTTTCTAAATATTTAAACTCACTAAACCTATGAAATTATTTGTTTTTCGCTGTAATCTATAAATTATTGTCCTCAATATGTGTTCTTTGTATAATCATACACCGAGTCTTTTCGGCGTTCATTTCTAAATATATTTCCTACCATCCTCTAATGAAATCTCTGCATTTCTTGCAACAGCTTCCTTACTATTTCCCGACAAAGATAAATCATCTGTGTATCCTAATAGCTGCAATGTACCGTTTATGCAACTTAAAAATCGCTGTAGACCTATGTTTGAGTAAAATATTTGGCAAAAGTAGTTTTTTTAAGATACATTTGACGAAAAAAAAATTAGGGGAAAAGGTTTGACCAGAAAAGTATAGCTCAAATTATTCTAAATTTTACGAAACGGATTTTAAACTTATATTGTATTGACGTTCATCAGCAAAAATGCACCGAATGAGAACAGAGAACACCTACAATTCAGTTTCCATAGAAAGGACCTTTTAGAAAATATACGCTTTTTATCGGCCAACATTGATATCATTTTACTGTTTTACTAGTATTATTTTATAGGTATTGATAATATCTATCAAAGGTGGCCGATGGAGAACACACGTTGACATATCAATACGTGATATCATTTCTGGCAGATAAACCTTCTATGGAAATTGACCGCAGTTAAACTTCAGCATAGTGAATGCAATATACGTGTATTTTAGTTGAAACTCACCATAAACATGTTAGGACCGGCATTATTTAAGAATATAATTTCAAACCAATGATAGAATATGTCTAGGTAAAACGGACTTAGCAATTTACTACAGTTATAATCTTCGTTTTTAACATAAAGGCTTTAACGAAACACACCCAACTTTAATTACCAAGAATGTAAAATGTCTGGGTATTAAACTTAGGGTCTGAGCTCCTTTCAGCACAAAATGCTGTGAAACCAAATTCTGCCCTCGATTCACGTATGCTCGCTTGACCCTAGTCTAATAGGAAAATTCTAGATTTGTGACTCATTAACTTATTACAAGCTTCCGGCGATGACAGGAGAAATGAGTTCTACTCGGTTTGTGGCAGTATTATTAATGTCGTGTGTAGTTTGAAAATAGACAACTGGAAGGTTGGAATAGAACTGGGGGGAGCGGAGGGGGGCTGGTATTTGGGCTACCAAGACAAGCGCCCAGTCATTATATGGGCCATTGAAACAAGATTTACACGCCAATGCGGGGGTGGTCTTGGAATGGGGATGTTGACACAAGACATGGTACAGTAGTTTGTAAACATATTATATACCCGCTTCGGTGGTCCATTGGTTTAAAGGCGTCATTCTCCTATCGCAGAACTGCCGATGACGGAGAGATCGGGGTTTGAATTCCGGTCAGGTGTACTGACGGTGGCTTTGCTTTAAATGGTTTTCCACTTTATTTCCAAGCAAGTGCAGGTATGCTTCCTCTAAATTCAAACGTTCTCATCCATAGTAAATAAGCGTAATTAGTGCATATGCGTACAACCCTAATATGTAATAAGACGCGGAGCTAACAAAACATATTTGGGTGATAATTAGCAAATTAGCCGCATTTTAAGTGTACATTTATAGTGTGTGTGCAATTAACGTCTAGGCTCGTATCTTTTTATTAAGCTTTCTTTTTCCTTGTATTTACATTGTTAGATTGTGTTAAAAACTTCCAATAACGTTCACCATAATTCGGTGATTTAACGGTTTTAATTACTCTTTGTATCACTAATTTACCGCCTCTGTGGTATATTGGTCAGAGTTCGATCCCCGGAGCTTCCAGATTTTCTGTGAACCAGTGGGTCATAAGCGGGGTTTAGCTCAGCTTCATGAGTACAAATGAGGAGCGAATTGAATAAAATAGTAGCGGCAACGGTCTAGAAAACTGAGAGGGGACTCATTCTGCTGATCACATTATTCCATCTATTAGCGGAAGTTGGCACTATCTTCGGCAACCGCTTGGTCGGTATGGCTCGATTGCAGTCGACGACATGGAGTATTATTTATATTTAATCCACCGACTATGAAATATAAATTAAAATGTATTTTAGTCTCAAATCCTTAT
>CABFVX010007999.1:10402-26966 GCA_902151425.1 Timema shepardi
TATATATATATATATATATATATATATATATATATATGTAAATGCTTTTAGGGCTTATTATTTTTTATGACTAGCTGGAAGGGGTACAATGGTTAGATTTTAAGGGGTACGCGACTAGCGAGAGTTTGGGGAACACTGATATAGATCATAAGTATTATTTATTTAATTTTAAAAACAAATATTCCCTTTGTCAGTCACATTCACAAGAATGTCCATACTTAATTTGAAGAAGGGGGGAAAGGGGGCAGACAAAGATAAAGTAGGTTTTCCCTACATATTTATCTTCCCTTCTGGTGTAAAAGAAATGCCAGGCGCTTCTATGGATTGAGAATATATCGGTGAGTGAACATATGTTTAAAAACCAACCAGTGATTAGGTGTTAGCATTTTTTTAAATTATTTGATTGTAGTTCTTTTAAATTTTGAATTTGTTCTCGTTTTTCTATGCGGTAGCTCTTGACATTTTGGCTGTCAGATGTCTAATGACTCGGTCTAATTAATTATTACGCTCTTCACTCTGCTGTATAGATACACGTATTTAATAAGTCAGCAGGCTAAGTAAAGTTAGCTTAAACTGTAACTGTAACTGTGAGTGTTTTCTTCACCAAACTCATACCCAATTTGGTGGCCGCATGAGCTAAGGCGCTATTCTCGCAGGAGACTAGACTGCCGATGACGGGGAGATCAAGGTTCGAATTTTGGTCGGGTGTACTGGGAGGGAGGGAGGTGTTTTCAAAATAGTATTCCACTATACGTCCACGCAAATGAGGGTACACTTCCTCTGAATATAACGTTCTCTTTCCTAAAATAATCAGCGTAATTATTACACAAGCGTATAACTCGAACGGGTAGTAATACGCGGTGCTAAAATAAAGAAAGAAAACATTCATTGGGGAGGTATAAACAGCCTAAGTAGGACTGGTCAAATGGGGGAGTAAGTGGTTGAAATATTTCAAAGGTACAGTTTCATCAAACTCTGCTTACCCGGGCAACACTCAACGACACACCATTGATGATCTATGCACATGTTTGCATGATCAAATGTTTCAAATGAATCAGCTTCCTAGCCATTATGTTTTTAGTGTCGACAACATTGTGAGTTTAGTTATTATTTGCAATTTGTTTACTCCTTCAATATAAAAATAGTAATACTTTTTTATTTGATAATTAATGACATTATCCGAAGAGCTTAAATTCACTAAGAGGACTATAAATTTATAAATTGTATTTTACATACTACAAAACAAATTTACTATGATAAAAATTCTACTAATTCTAGGTATGAAATAAAAACGGATAACGATGTGAATGATTCTAGATAGTTTTGTAATGTGTGTGATAATCTAGATGATATACTAAAATCAATCCATTTTATCAAGTAATGTGAAAAAAATTACTGAAATAAAAAAAAATATTTAAAAAATAGGGAACTAGAGAATAATTATAGAATTTGCTGATATTAAATAATTAGGGCCTATGAAAAAAGCGAATAAAATAATTATTAAAACTTGAATTCAAATAGGTCACTCACTATAGCCCTAATTTAACCAAGAGTGGAGGGATGAGAAAGGAACAATTTACATTTTAAAAAAATTAGAAATAAGTTTAATATAGTAAAGCTGTATTGTTTAATTCTCAAAACAAGTATTCTACTATTTTACCATCTGAATTGTTGTCGTCGTTTCTGACCTTTTTTCACATTACATAATAAAAACACTAAAAAGAGATAGGCATATTTTTATGTATGTGTGACTCTTTCAGAGCAAAGGATCCACTGGGCCATCTCAAGTTTATATTTGTATATTTTTCTGGAATTCGGGTCACCATGTCGGTGCCAATAATTTACTTCTAGGAAATCAAGTTTATCTCCATGTCTAAGTTTTATCCCTTGGATTTAAACTGAAGGACTGAGTTACATAAACTAATAATTTATTACAATTGTTGTGGCGGGTGGAAAGTAGTACATCCGTCAGTTTCGTGATTATTATTTTTTGTGACCTGGCTGTCTAGGGGTAAGATATTGAACTTCCGTGCTTGAGGTCCGGGGTTCAATCCTCGGTCCCGGCACAGATTTATCTGATTACCAAACCCTTCCTTCACCTCTGACAAGATGTGTATTAATCACAACTTGTGAATGTGTGGAATGTCAGGCCTCCACCGTGGTTCGGATCCCACGTTAAACTGTAGGTCCTCCCTTTCATCTCACAATCACCCTATCATTACACATTAGCGTAAGTGCGTATAACCCTAACGGGTAGTAAGACGTGGTAATAATAATAATAATAATAACTTTTTCTGACTTTCCAAAATTATATTAGCTTCATTTTTAAGTCAAATATTGTGATCTGTAGCTCTGGCATTCGCAGGTGAAACCTAAATATTATGATTTTTGTAAACGTTTGGTATTACACAAAATGTACTTATGTTGTCTAGAAGGTCCTGTAATGCATTTTTTTTATCTTTACAATAAAAATAAATATTTTTTTTAGGCGTTAAAAAGATTGTTGACCTGATTTTTTTTAAAGGTGTTACGTATAATATAATATTCTATTATCACATCCACCGAACCCTCGGATATTTAAATAATTAATTCACACACAAAAAATCCAATTTTCTAAAATGATTTATTTAGCTCCAATAAAATGGAAAATCCAGAGTTTTGTTCCCACTAAATTATTAAAGATAGTATCTTCTCCCAGTATAACTTTAACTTACCCTCTAATTTAACCTTTATGACATAATTTTGGCTCTTTCGCCCCCTTCAACTTACTAGTTGGTAATTTAATCAAATTAATTTCGCAAAGTCAGAAAGTTACCCGCCATTTTGGTACTTGTTAGCAATAAACCTCACTTTATCCTTTCAAATTTATTCTCAGTATTGAATGGCGATGGAAGGGACGAGAGAACGGGTGACGAGGGGAAGGGGGAAGCAAAATTAAAGAATTTGTGGTGCAAGTAAGTAAGTAAGCGTGGACTTGTAGTAGAGAATCTTTTCATCATTATGTCAGACCGAGGGGAGCTTTAAAAGAACAATTATGTGTGTAGATTTCTACATTCACTGAAAGTCATATAATCAAGTGCTAGAAGATGTGACAGCTAAGCAGTGTGTTTCTCAACATATCCGCAGTTTCGGTAAAAAAAAAAAAACACTTTTTCACTATAAAAATAATCAGTATTATAATTGTGAAAATCTTCGACCTTGATATCATGGTAGATTTTGACGATATATGTGATCCACCCCCCACCCCCCCAACCCAAAAATGTGAGTCTTATAATTCTGTATGTCAGTCTGTACCTGGGACACAGCCTCCAGGTTACAATGGCTGCTCATTGGGGTGTCCTATGACACAGGGATTGCTACGTGCAATCCCAAGTGACAACATCGCTATCGAGCAGGCATTTTTTATAACCATTCACTTTAATAAAGGATTTATTAGAGAGCAGACAAAAACTAAACTGCTCTCACAAAGTTATATTGTGCTACAACTGAAACGGTGTGGGTAAAACTTCTAGGAAACACTTATAAACTATAATATGTGAGAGTGACGCCTCCTTAGACCATGCGACCACCGAAGCAGGTTACCGAGTTATCTATAGAATACCATTGCATTAGTAAAACAGTACAAGACTTGAGAGCAGAAGAGATGGTAAGACGGAGTGGGGGACCAAAAAAAAGTGCCGAGCGTTTTAGAAATATGTAACTTACCAATTTTTCTCAAACGTTTAACATTATTGGATGATTTTTTTAAATAAACGTGAATTTGAAGCCCAAACCTATTTTTCTTTAAAAATCAAAATAAAAGCAACAACAGACTTTTTTTTTCGAATGAACAAAGTCTCGAATAGTCTTAGCTTTTCAGACTACAATAAAATGCTCTGATAGAAATGAGGGGAGGGGGGAGGGGGCGGTAAAAATAGCGCGCTGGTCGCGGGCGTAAGGCCAGTACCATCCCCCCTCCTCCAACTCAAAGTCTCACCATTTACCTTTCACCATCCTTCTCCCACACTCACGCATGTGCTCGTAAGACACGTGTGTCTCGGACAGAAATAACGCGGGATTCCCTTCCCCGGCGCGCTGCGAGCATCGTTTACTAGAAGTAATGTGTTTTTTTTTTTAAGTATATTGCACAGCGCTTTCATTGTAAACTTCTGTTTTCGCATTAGCGTTTTACTCGAGGCACTTTGTGGGCCTGTTATCTTTTTTTTCTCTATTCGTGATGGTAATAAGATTAAAACATGCAGCGTGGGCGGAAAGGTTGAAAGCTTTGGTGTTGAAGGGCAGGCCATGGTTGGGATCCCTGTTAGGTTAGGTATGTTATTATTATGTGAGGTATTTAAAGTGATCCGACTGATTATATCATTAGAAGAGCTGCAAATTAACTTCTTACATTTATAACTGACAAAACATCCACCCCCACCCCACCCTACTCAGCCATTAATCCATCACTGTGAAAGGGCGAATCCACATTTCACCAATGATAACTATTTTTGCCATATCAGGAATTGAACCCCGGAATCTTTATCTCAGTAGTCAAACACGTTACCGACTGGGACAAGGTGTCAGAATTTGGATATGTTGAGAGAGATCATTCACAGTGACATAGTAATAAATATGTATTCCCCACCACGTATCACTCACTACCTACGTTAATGTGGTAGAGATAAGGAAGGTAGAATTGTATATAAGGTGTACCAAAGTTTGCTTAGAGGGGAGTATAAAAACATGTATGAAAAACAACTTTAGTACAACCTTCCAGCGTGCAAACCCCGACCTCCCCGTCAAACCAGACTAAACGAGCATGACATTTAGATCGTGGCGCGGGTCACATATTTTGAACCCTGTCGTTGTTACATCCTTTCTCGGAGCGAATAGCTCTACATTTTTCAATTAACTATCTTCATTATTCTTACAACCAAGATCGAGTCTTTAACAGCTTGTGTTGAAATCGGGGAGTCGAACCACAACTGGAACCCCGATAACCGAAATTAATAGTTATGTTTAAAGAAACGGAATCCTAAAAATAAAGTGCCTAGAAACCGAAATTGATATTTATATTTAGGTTCATAAAGATTCTTGTGAGCTATTAAATTATTTTTTAAATTGCATTTTATGTCTTTCTTTTAGGTAGTCTTATTTTGAAATATCTTAATTTTCTTTTTCTCGGCATTTTTAAACAAAGTCACCAAAAAGAACAAACTTTTATTTTTCTCTAAGCGGAACAAGAAACAGAACCTTAAAACTTTTCGATCCGACTCCCTGGTTGAAAGCCACAACGTTAGGCGCACTGACTAAGATGTTGGTTTCGTCTGGCTTGGTTTGCCGATTATGGCGGGATCGGGGCTCTAATCTAGGCCCGGTGTACTGAGGATAGTTTTCCTAGATGTTTTCCCCATTCTCCTTCCATACAATTGCGGATATATTTTCTTTAAATTCTACCTTCGTCACCCATTAGTTTGAATATGCATAAGAACGGGATAGGTAGTAAGACGCAATGAATATGAAAAAAGATTTCACTAAGGTTTTTATTGATAACTTTTCATCTTTTATCCCGGCAAATGCTTAATTGAACCCCTCTCTATTTATATATTTAAATTTGTTAGTTGTAATGCTCTCAATGGCATTACATTGATTTTAACTTAAATTGTATCTATTGTAAAAGTCTGAGGTCTATGTCAGTTATCCATGACATGAGCCGTATCCGGCTGTAAAAACACAAAGTCACAGCACTTGGTAAATTAGCTGAAGTCAGATGCACCTTTGTGTGAACTGCTGTTTCAGCTGTGTGAGCGACTGCGGTGTGACATAGATGCCTTCGGATTGATCACTTTGACGGAAATGGGAGTGAAGTTCAAGATGCCGTAGACTATAGTATAGACGTCCTAGAGAGGAGCTCTAGATAGTTGGCTGTTGACAGTTGTCAAAGACTGTTGGGGAAAATGTGTGAGTTCAGTGATGGCGTGACTTGAGCGCCATGAGTGTTATATGCGGTTGATAATTAGTGTAGACAAAGGTTAAGAGTTTTTTAGCGTTGTAGACGGTGCTTATCAAGTAGGCATTTTTATAACTATTCACTTTAATCATGGATTTATTAGAGAGCAGACAAAAATTAACCTGCTTTCACAAAGTTATATTGTACTGCAACTGAAACTGTTTGACCGATTTTGTTCAAAGTTACCATGTGTGTGTATGCAACTGTGTTACATGTGCTTGAGTAGCACCAGTGCAGGTTAGAAATGACCCGATGGGATATCATCCCCAACTCTTATGCGAGGAAATAATGTAGTGCTGACCGTACGACTGCCAATTTCTCAACCATCCGATCATGACCCAAACCTAATTCTATATAGGCGAGACGCCTATTTGTACATTCAACTCATTACTAATAAAACCCATACTAGCCACCAATCGATCAAAAGACCTTCCCCAACCACCCTTATCTCAGCCTTGGGGGGGAGGGGTCTTCACGATGTGGTGTCGATAAAAGGGGGCGGTTAGATAGTGTAAGGTTTAATAATAGGTTATTAATTGCTTACTCATTTGTACGCAAGAATAACCTATAATATATTAGTGTTTTATTTTACTCACATTGATGGTTTTAATCTCAGCCGAATGTAGTGAGTGATCTTCCTAATTGATTTTCCACTTTCTTTACGCAAATACAGGTAGACTTTTATAAAAACCCTCCTGTCCCGCTCCTCCTTACTCTACTAGAATTATTACCACCAGGATGGGTAACTTTAAAATGGATTGGGGAGAGAGGGGAAAGGGTAAAATAAACGAGTCTCATCAGGCATTTTTCCAAGTCTTGATTTTGACTTTAAAATGCTCGAATAAACACGTTAGACATTTTTGTTTCAACCCATTTCGCTGGTCAAATGATATAAGGCAATGATTCCCAGGCCCAGAGTCACGACCTAAATGAGGGTCGCAAAGATGTGCTTGAAGGTTGCGAGAAAGTATCAAGAAAAAATATTATTGCATTTACAATTTAATTGTTAAACTCGGGCAAGGATTACTGAAATACTGTTTATAGAAAAATGGTGCAAAAAGATCATTCATATCCACTTGACACACGTTTGAGTAGGTCACGTCCAATACTCTAAAGCGCCCAACGTAGAGTCTTGCAATACCAAGAACTACAGTACGGGCTACCTAAAGTCTGTTCAGCGTAGGAATTGTTTTCTGAAAGTCCTTTTTCCCTACCAGAAATATATTATATAGTAGGGTATTGGTAGGAAAAAAATACCTTTAAGAGAGTAATTTCTACCGTGAATGGAGTATACCAGCTATTTCCAACATATTCTCATTCGTGGTGAGTTGACAACATATTATAAACCAGTCATTCTTTCACCATCCCTTTCTTTGACAAATTGTATCACATATAGTTTCCCTTTACAATACAGAAAAATTCAATAAATATAAAAGCAGGACTCGAATGTCTCTTCCATTAGTGCGAGAGTATTGTAAAGCTCTTTTAACCAAGAAAACCCACGTCCTTCACACAAGTGAGGATTCAGGGTCTTAGTGAATGAGGGAAGGTGTATTTATTTCATAGTTGATTAACTTAAGAGAGAGTGTCGAAGAGTAAGCTTGTGATTGTAAAGTTGCACTTTAATTATTTTTGTCTGATTAAAATATATATTTAAATTAATTATCATATCAAAGTTATTTTAATTAATTCAATCAAGTTAATTTAATAAACGCTATTTATGAAAATAATAGGCAATTGAAACTATATCACAGTTTTCTTTAGAATGGATATATCTGACAGCTAGAAAAAGTTACTATATCAACTTTCACGTAATCATACAGCAAGTCATTTAATCTGCCAATGTCACTTTGATAGATCTTATCAATACCTTTAAAATAATACTAACATTTGATTAATAATACAGTAAAATGTTATCAATGCTGACCATAATAAATATGTTTGTATTTTCTAAAAGTTGCTCCAAGTGTCAATCCGTAAGAAACTCAAATTGTTTCTGTGCAGGACTGTAAATATTAAATTTAGGGTCACGATCAAAAGAGTTTGAGAAACACTGGTTTAAGGCGTCACTCTCGCATTAGACTAGACTGCAGAGGACAGAAACCTCGGGGTTCAGATCTATGTCGGGTGTTTTTCCTAAGTGGTTTTTCAGTATCTCTCTCTCTCTCCATACGGGTAGTGAGTGAGACGCGACGCTAAAATAAGACTGTTTTCTAAATTTGGCGCAAAAATACGTAGCGAGGTCCTGTTCTCTCCGTGCTGGCGATGGTATAGCGCGGTAGATAAGAGCACTTCACGACCTGCCTCATTTTACCCCGTCATGTGTGGCTGAAACTGTGCACGCACCGTGACACGAAAGCTCCAGCATGTGAGAGAGGAAGCTTACAGTAGGAAGTACTTTGTAGAACCCCACACACACTAATATATTCCACTAGAATGTGAGCACGCGAGTCTACCGGAACTGTGGAGTGAATTCTGCGAGGGAACAATGAGCTAAGAGCCCACCTCACGGTCGATTAACAGAGAACTTGGTTACAGGATCATCACAATGGAGCGACTATTTGTACCGTGGTACCAAACCCCCGACCACCAGGGGCCCGGCGTCCCGGTTAGCGAGTTTTAAAAAAAATGTGTCAATTAGAATACATATTTTTTATATGTGCGTCTTACTAGCTACCTGGTCATGATTAAGGAAGCATATTTTGAGGTAGTCTAACCGTATTTACGTGGAAGTAGAATGGTAAACCATTTAGGAAAAACCACCATAAGTAGATCCAGCCAGGATTCGAACCCCGATCTCCTCGACACCATCAGGCCAAGACGTATTACACCAAGGATGGGCAAACTATAGCCCACCAGTGTGTATCAATCCTGCCAGTGGGATAAGTCATTTGTGTGTGTTGCGTTGTGAAAAAGGCTCTTTTAAACACAACACTAATGTATTTTTATAAAATCGTGCCAAAACCAATATGTCCAAAAATATATAACAATGTTTGCATCCTCATTACCATGCGAACAAGTGTTTTCAACAGAGAAACTTATTAACAGTGATCTTAGAAACTTACTTACTGATGAGCATCTGTCTCTTCTTTCGAGAATCACCTCACAGTTTAACTCATCTCACACCTCATCATATAAAGCTTCTAAACGAACTTAAAAACATACTAAGCCAATAAGGTATTTATGATTGTTTTTCATTCTCAATGTATTTAAACTTATTCGTGTCGGTCTATTATGTGTGTTTATCATTTTATTTTAAATTAATTTCGAAGAAAAATTAAGTCTTTGGCCCACCTTTTTTTTATTTATTTTTCCTGTAGGTAAGTTTTAATATATCTTCCTAAGACCGTTTCGCCAATGAGGCGAAAAGAAGAAAATTTAAATGTCAAGCAATAACATGAATAATGAATATCTATAGTAAAGATTCGCGCATGCCTAGCCCTTACGCTGAGAATTTAATCGAGTGAAATTTCCAGGTTGATAAAGAGGTTTATTAATTGAAAGCTACACTATTGTTTTAGGGCAAGCACTGTTATTCTTTCCTTATTGTGGATTCACACGTTCGCCGAAAAAACAAGAGCAGAAACCTTATCACGTGACGAACTCTAAACCAATAGGTTCGGTGCGACTTGAAACACCTCTAAGTTGGGGTGGAAGGGGAGGCAAATTAAGAGCAGTATTTATGCAATGTTTATAGAAAAACAGTGATTTGGTCAAAATAAATCAAAGAAGATTTTCTTCAGTAGAAATACGAAGATTTTTTTTTTCATATGGTTATCTCAACAGTTGTTGAATATCTGTCAAGTGTGTCCCAGAATGTGATGAGAACTTTTTTCTTCAGTTGAAAAGCTCGTCAAATGCCGTTATGCTTAAGACATATATTCAAGAATCACTGTTGTGAGATTAGCATGTATAGAAAATTAAGCTTTATGTTTCTACTGGGTAAATATTTGTTTTATTTACCGAAAAAAATGTTTTCTTTAAAAACTGCATTAAAAAACTAACCATTTCTCGCGTTTCCCGGAGTATATTTTATTTTGACTTTAGCACAGTGAAATTGATTTTACTTTTTGTTCACCCTGAAAGGTAACAAGATTACTTTTCATTATTACGCTATAGTACATTTTATAAGATAGGTTCATAGTGTATTCCGTCAAGGTAAGACTGCTACCTTTCAGGATAAACGAAGTGTACATTAAAACAAATAACATGTAGGTGAGCGTTTAGATTGAACGGATAGAAATACGTGGTGCTGAAAATAAAAATAAAATAAAAAACATGTAGGTAAGTCACCGCGTGTTAATTGTACGCGAGTAGCGAAGATTAGAAGATTAGAGTGATATTTATTGAACTTAACATCATTTTCATCTACTTCGCTTCACTAGTCATGTACAATTAATTCTAGAAGAGGTGGCTTACCTCTTATGTTATTCATTATTTACCATTTAAAATAACTATAACATAGAAATGTAGTCACAAAAATGCATCAATTAAGCTTGATATAATGAACAAAAACATGTGCTTAATATTTTGATAGTAAATGATGGGGGGAGGGGGGGGGGCATAGCATAAGCTTTTTGCATTTCAAATATACATTTATTCGCATCAAACTGTCAATAATCAAAAAATACTTTTAATTGTGAGTTATTAATACATAAAGAATAAATTGTATTATTATTATTATTACTATTATTATTATTAGCACTGCGTCTTACTACCCGTTCGGGTTATACGCACTTACGCTAATGTGAAATGGTAGGGTGATTGTGAGATGAAATGGAGGACCTACAGTTTAACGTGGAATCCGAACCACGGTGGAGGCCTGGCATTCCCCACATTCACAAGATGTATTGTCCGAGGTGAAGGAAGGGTTTGGTAATCAGATAAATCTGTGCTGGAACCGAGAATTGAACCCCGGCCGCCAGCATAGAAGTCTGACACAATAAATTGTAACTAAATTAATTAAATAGACTTCTGTATTTTTGTATTTAAAATCATCAAAAATGAACCATTAATCCCTAATTGCTTGATAATAATCAAATTATATTTGAAATGAAACAAATATATATTTTCTTAATTTTTTATTATTAAAGTATAAAATATCTTCTCCCAACAAAGATCTATAATGTTTAAAAAAACGAGTTTTCTGGAAAAGGTGCACTTTTAATATCCCCAAGTAATTGTATCTTATAAAAGTTTACTGAATTGGAAAATCAAAGTGATTGTTGGTATAAAAAAAAAGAGAGATTTTATCCTTCTGAATAATAATGCTGCTACAGCTTATATGAGCTCATCTTGACAGAGTTAAAATGTTTCTGCTCGCGTAGCACAAAAACTTTTCCAATAAAGTGATATTACTTTTCGGAGGAAATTCCATATTTAGCGCTTGACTGTACATGCCAGAAGACTGGCTCTATTAAGGCCTTGATAGTAAAATGACTTCAACTCTTCAATAATCCCTCGCTAAAGAACCATGACATCACTGAGCCAGCTTGTACGTATAAAACTGTTGTCAATAAATCGCTTCAAATATTATATAGGCCTGTATGGGGGGAAATTATGTTTTGGGTAGTTAACTCATGACTGGTTTTTTAATTTGAATATTTTAAAAATGGCTTTATCGATTTGTTTCAAGATTGGTATCTGGGAACTATTTTACACTATCAATAATAATTTATCTTTATTTATCCAAAATAAATTAATTTGAGGCTAGTTTACTTACGAGAGTATATACAAAATTTGAATTTTTTAGGAACTTAACCTTGAAATTTAAATTTAAAATGGTAATCTTGGAATAGTTTTTCATTATAAATAAGAATATTTTTTATTTTTACATACAACAAATAATTTTAGGGTGGTTTACAAATAATTTATTTGAAAATTGTTAAATAAATTTTAACGTTTTGGTTTAAAATGTATATATAAAGAATGATTAATGTTATTAACAAGGTGATGTGTTTATTTTTATGAGGAAAACATGCCCAAAGGTAGTTTACTCTAAACCTATTTTTGAAAATTATCTTTGAAGCCATAATACAAAATATGTTAAAGTTTGTGTGATTATGTTGCACCATTTATTTTATTTATTATTATTATTATTATTATTATTATTATTATTATTAGCACCACGTCTTACTACCCGTTCGGGTTGTACGCACTTATGCTAATGTGTAATGGTAGGGTGAATGCGAGATAAAATGGAGGACCTACAGTTTAACGTGGAATCCGAACCACGGTGATGGCCTGGAATTCCCCACATTCACAAGATGTCTTGTCAGAGGTGAAGGAAGGGTTTGGTAATCAGATAAATCTGTGCCAGGACCGGAGATTGAACCCTGGACCCCCAACACAGAAGTCTGATATCTTACTCCTAGACCACCAGGTCACCTTAACATTTATTTTAATAGTAATAAAAGTTACTTACAATTTTAATATACTCATAGGTCAATTAATTTGATTTGCCACTTCCACTTTTGATAGATAATACAAATACCCATTAATTAATCTAATAAATATTCCAGTATATTTTTAAAAAATAAATTCACCTTGTTTTCCAGGTTTATTCCGGACAAAATAAATATCGTGTGTTTTCAAGGTTCTCCCTATTTTCTAGATAAGTGGCAAGATTGATAATACTAAGTAACAGTAATCAATCTGTAATATTCTATAATACAATTTTGGTAGGAAGAACGGTAGAAGTTAGTAACTAAAATTACTTAAACAATTTTAGTATATTCATATTTCAAATCATGTTATCTGCAGCTGTCAGTTTTGATAGATATTATCAATACCAATAGAATAACACAAATAATACAGTAAAATGTGATCATTTTTGTACAAAAAGAAATATGTTTGAGTTTTTTTTTTTACTATTCTTCCAATCAAAATAAGGATATAGTTGAAATATTTATGGCTTTAATAAAAAATAAAAAAATCGGGGTGACCTGGCGGTCTAGGGGTAAGGTGTCAGACTTCTATGCTGGCGGCCGGGGTTCAATCCTCGGTCCCGGCAAAGATTTATCTGATTACCAAACCCTTCCTTCACCTCTGACAAGACATCTTGTGAATGTGAGGAATGCCAGGCCTCCACCGTGGTTCGGATTCCACGTTAAACTGTAGGTCCTTCATTTCATCTCACAATCACCCTACCATTACACATTAGCGTAAGTGCGTATAACCCGAACGGGTAGTAAGACGCCGTGCTAATAATAATAATAATAATAATAATAAAAATCGATTTCAACATATCTCTTTAATCTATTCTTTAAGTTTTCTCGACAAAATTGTTGTCCTAAAAGGTAAATTATGTAAAATTGTTTACACGTATGCTGAGAGGAACAGTTCCAATGAAATTTAAAATTAATTTAAATCGTAAGAGATATTTTAATGTCACCAAAATAAAATTATTTTCAAATGGTAGGTAGGCCTTCTTGAAAGTGGGAAGATGTCAGTTTATGGACTACCCCAGAAAATGTTCGGTTATATTACCCGCATTGCTTACAAGCCTTTTTTTTGCCTAACCTTCAGGATGAGGCAAGGAGAATATTTACTTCAATCAACGAAACAATGGTTGGTTATAGTTTGTTTTTTTGTAAGCTGGACGGAAAAAAAGGGAAAGGGGTGAAGTACAGATCACCCACGAATTTATAGACTTTGCTAAAGACATAATTAAATGTAGATGAAATAAAATGGAAGCATGGTCTCATACATGTTCCTTAACCCGGCCCATGAGACCTCAAAGGGAAAGAGCGTTTTTCTCTGAGCCCATGTGGGTAAAAATTAACAGACGCTTCCACGTAGCCGGGCTGGGCGACAGCAACGACATTGCGGCGGCTTAAAGGCTGCAGTAAGGTCAGTAACAGCCAAGTTCTCAGGACCCAATGCCGTGGGGTATATCACGTCCCCCTGCACAGGATTACGTGGCTGGTACCGGACAGCAGCGTTATCAGGTTCGACTTCCGGTACAGAGAAAATTATGATTGAGATGGTTCAAAATCGAACAGCCACGTGCGTGACCACATGGAGTGGTAGTTCAGCCGTGATGCTGCGGTGTGGATAGGAGAGGGGAAAACTGTCTCATTCCCTTTTCCCTGAAAACCCCTTTTTTTCAAGGGAACAAAACCAATGACGGTTCTTCCTGAGGTAAAAAAATCCGTAAGTAAACTATTCCTCCTTTGAGATCTCTGGGTGGAGACTGATTCAGAGGGAGCGATCAACAAAGAACAGTCGTCAAATAAAAATGTCTCTTTCAGCATAGAAACATGGAATGTTAAGACGATAAGAAGGGCTGGGAAACTGGAAAATTTGAAAATGTAAAGATTTGGTGTGAACATTGCGAGTTTAAGTGAAGTCCGGTGAAAGATAAAGATGAAATGATGTCTGGAAATTACACGATTCAGGTGAAAATAGTGCAGCAAAAGGAGTGGCAATGGTGATGAACAATGAAGTGGTGTAAAGTGTTACTAGAATGATGTGTCAACAGTGATAGATTCGACACCCATCACCTTCCCTTCCCCCAACCAAGACCTTTTTAACAAACTAATTAAATCAAATCACCCCAGATAATTGTAGCTATTTACTTACACTTAATTTCTAATTATTTGTTCACGCATTCTGTCCAAATTTACAAATTATATATTTTTTTAAACTGACGTTTGCGTTCTTATAGCGCTCGACTCTTAGTTGAAGAGGTCAAGAATCACCTCCTCTGTTGGTGAACTAGCGTCCATTCGCCAAGAGTGGTGGTAGCTGACAGCTAGCAGAAGATGCAAAAACTGTTTAAAGAAAAACATTATTAAAAACAAATTGTTTTGTTATGAAAATTATGACTGCCGAAAGTGACAGCAATTCAACATATGGTGTGGTGAATTGATAGATAACAGTATTTATATCTGGTAACTGTCGCTAGCTGTGGATTTTTTTTTCTTCCTAATTTTTAATTGTGATTTTTGTTTCACTCTTCAAGAAACGTATACAACATTTCCTTAAAGATATATTTTCTGACTAAGTCCTCTTACTTACTCAAGTACTCGAAAGTCCATTGCCGCACTTACAAAAGTACGCCATCCAGCCCAATCTTGAGCAAGTTCTATCCAGTCCACCTAGGTCCTCTTTACACCCTATCTCCATTCTAACGTTATCCTTCCATATGCGCTTAGGTCTTCCCAGTGGTCTCGTCTCATTGGGTTTACCAGTCAGTACTATGAACAAGGTTCTAGATCCTTCCATTCACGTTGCATGTCCTGCCCACCGTAATCTTCGAGACTTGATTATCCTAACAATGTATTGTGATGACTGAAGAGTACAGGATATGTAACTGATTATTATGTAACCTCCTACACTTCTCAGTAGTCTCATCCCTTTTTACATCTAATATTTTCCTAAGCACCTTGTTTTCAAACCCCCTAAATCTGTTTTCGTCATGTTAGATAAAGGACCACGTTTAACACCCATATAGAACAACCGGTAGAGTTATTGTTTTGTATATTCTAAGTTTTACATTCCTTGACAGCAGGCGAGTTGTCAACAACTTACTGATCGAATAGTAACAAGCATTTCCCGACGGTATTATTTTCCTAATTTCTAATCTAATATCATCATTGCTAGTTAAATTTGTTCCTAAATATTTAAACGCATTAATCCTGTCAAATGGTATGGTGTTCGAAGTCATCTCTAAATTATGGTTTCCTTAGCATTGATAAAACAGATGAACAGCATTTATAATATTAGTGATTTCGATTGCCATTAGTAAAATAAACAAAAATAAAACTATATTACATATGATTCCCATCTGACATATTTTTGGTGCATCATCCATCTTGGCTACCCGTACGTAAAGCATGGTAGAGATTATAACGATAGAATTAAGAAGAAATGTAACTCCTGTGGGGTGAAGGTTGAGTGGGAATTTATTAAAGAAAATCCACCCTCAAAATACACCTGTACGGGACTAAAAACCCGACCTCCCCATCTCCGGTAAACAAAACTAGAGGAGCTTGACAAAATTAACTAAGGTCATTCGACCATTAAGATTTTATTGCACAATTTTAACAAGTGTATAATTATAGGCTAATAGTGATTCAATGATTTCAAATCATTAAAGTTCGCGAGTTATAAGGGTTCAAACTTGATATTTTATGTTTTTTACGTTCCATTGATAAGGTAAAGTGATTAATGTGTGGGGCTGAAATTTAGTATTTATAATATAAATATTATTAATAAAATTAGTACTAGGCCTACTATAAATATTTCATTGTGTACATATAATTGTATGCATGTCTAGTTATACTAAATTTCATCCCCATGCATTCATTATTTTAGCTTAATTATGGTAGACAAAAAACATAAAAGAGCAAGTTTGAATCCTTATAACAAGTAAACTATAATAATTTGAAGTGAATGAATGACTATTTATAGATTATAATTAATTATATGTTTGTTAAAACTGTGCAGTAAACTTGTTATTGTGGAATAACATTAGGCGCTTGAGGTAGGTCCGTGAAGTTGGCAGCACCACTAACGGCACAAATTCTGAAACCTATGCCAATATTTAGTGCTGAATTTGTGCCACAAGAA
>CABFVX010008000.1:0-16203 GCA_902151425.1 Timema shepardi
CCACCATCACATACAACCCTAGGTAAAAACAGACATCCCCCATCCACCACCATTATGCAAATGAGTGGGCCAGAACATAAACTTCACCCCTACTATTGGGTATTGTTATCTTCAATCATTTAATTTTATTTTAACCTTTTTTTAAAGTTTATATTTCTATATGTTGTAAACAGTGTTATCCTACATACGATTACCGAAGATACCTCCCACTTTCAGAGTTGTTAGCAAATAGCTTTGTCTTAAGATAAAAGAGCGAGAAAGTATTTGCAGGGTGCCGTACCATTTATTTAAGTTTAATTTGCTTTAAAATCGTTTTTAACTGATAAAATTGGATTAATTTATTTTTCTTTAACCACAATTTCTAATGTATTTGATTTTAAAATTTGACTTAATAACTTACATTAGATTAAAGTGTAAATATTTCATTACAATTGCCTAGAAACCGTTTAAATAATTAAATATTACTTCCACATCTAATAATAATAGCAGTTTGTAATTATATATTTAATTTTTATCTTGCTGTGTTAAGGTTTCAAATTTATATAAATTTTCTGGTGTACTAGTTGTGAAATAGCAGATATTTGATATCTAAATATAGCCCACAAACATACAATGACCCACATAGGTGGACACACAGACTAGCTTGTAATTCTCTGTCTGGTCAGGTTTTCCGCTTTAAGAGAGGACAGGCTTTGAATCCTTGTTGGATGTACTGATGTATTTTTTCCCTCTCCCTTTAAACAAATGGGTATACGTCCTTTAAATAATCGATGTCTTCCTGAGCTTCATTCCATGTCTGTAAATATATTACTATCCTGGATGGTAAGTAAGACGTGGCGCACGTACACAAAGGTGGGATGGCCTTAAGGTGAATCGTGTACGTGATAAATTCGACATGGGCCGAATTTCTTTATAAACGGGTGAAAATGATAAAATGAACCCCCTCCTAAATCCCCCCCTACCCTCCTAAAACTGAAATATACCTACATTGGCCACCAAAGCGCCAGTTGAGCTTAGACCTTTGTGGAGCCAGGATTTGTTTGTCTTGAGCTCAAATGACTACCACGTATTTTAAATCTGTACACGAGTCATTTTAATACAAACCTACAAAGTTTGAGCCCCTAGTTTAGTGAATCCTGAAAATATTCCTTACCTTTCCGTAGTTGTGTGAGGCAGTAAAAGGGACTAGGGGTTGACAAAGCGTGAGGGGTTTGTTAGTTGTACACACCAAAGATTCAAGACTATACACGAGTTTCTTGTGACTGACAGCTGAAAGCTGTGAATATAAACACCACACAAAAACTATTACAAACAAATAAACCACAAGAGAATCGTGAGCTTGTTTGCATATCACGTGGAAGACCTGGGTTCAAATCCCAGATGGGTACACTAGAGTCATCTTCCACATATCATTCTGAATGTTATTACCGTAGCGATGATTCATTTAGCAAAGATTAAATAAAGCAGCATTTTACTAGATGGACATATAATAATACAGTAGCCCTAACTATAATACATTCACGGCCTTAGTTTACTTGGATGACAGCTCAAATGTTACTAGAAATAGCGTACCATATCTGATTTATTCCCAAAGTTATTTAAATTGAGAATTTGGCGACTTTTATCTTCTTAAAATATTAATTCGAAGAGTTTATCGAAGTATTAAAACGTAGTGTTTTTGATAAAATATTATCGTTTTACGAATTGTATTTTATTTTCAAATGACAGAAATCACGTTACCTATATCGGTGGTCAAGGTGTCTGAGTCACTACGGACTGAATGGTTATTTACGGCCAGGGTAAGGTTTGAATATCACTCGGATGCGACTGTTTATTAGTTTCCCACATGTGATTTTCCCATACCAGCTTCACGGTATTGAATTCCTTCTTGTTACCCGCCCTCCACCCCCAACTCCTGTCCCTGGGAGCTGTTAAGACTTGGTGTTGAACGCACGAGTACAGAATAGTTACACACTCCAATTTTTAATAGGAAGTGATTTTAAGAAAATATCAAAATTTATTTTTGCAGCCAAAATGAATAAAATTTGATTAAGTATATAATTAGTATTACTCTAGAGGTTTGCTAATATAATATTAAATGTCATATTCTGAAAATTTAAAAGTGACACCTTGACACGGGAATCGAGCCCTGGACCTTTGGCTTAGTACGCCAATTCTCTAACCACAAAGCAATGCAATCCCTTACAATTATAATAATTATTGTACATGTGGCAGAATTAAGTCAACTACCGAGTCTAAGGTGGCTGCGTTATCTGATAGCTCGTGATATTATTATTATTATCATCATCATCACCAACGTGATTTACTGCCGTTCGGGTTATACGCTCTTACGCTAATGTGTAATGGTAGGGTGATTGTGAGATGAAATGGAGGACCTACAGTTTAACGTGGAAATCCAAACCACGTTGGAGGCCTGGCATTCCACAAATTCACAAGATGTGATTAATACACGTCTTGTCAGAGGTGAAGGAAGGGTTTGGCTATCAGATAAATCTGTGCCCGGACCAAGAATTGAACCTCGGGCCCTCAGCACAGAAGTCCGACACCTTGACCCTAGAACACCAAGTCAACTGTGATATTAATAAAATCACACATTTGTAGCCGATGATTTCCGCACGTCCATCATAGACTCTGCCTTAACATACTAGAGAAGAATGACCCTGGACACAAGACGATTCCTGGATAGCTCAGTGGTAAGAGCATTAGCATACTAAGCCAACGATCCCGGGTTCAATTCTCGTGTCCAGGTGACATTTTTCAATTTTCAGAATATGATATCTGGATGGAGCAATCCTCACTAAAAGCATAAATAATAGCTTTGGCTATTTAATTCTTAAATATTAAATGTGTTGAATGAATACGTGAAAGTAGACCTAGAAACTTATCTAGATCTCAGATAAGGCTTTTCCTATGAAAATGGGAAATAATCACACATTTATTAATGTGATATTAAAGGGTAAGAGACTTTTGCCTTTTAATAGCAACGCTCCATAGCCGCAAGCCACAGACAAGTCCACCTCAAAAAATGGCGCCAAACAGCAATCAGCTGGTTGAACAGTCACGAGTTTACCTTTATTTCTGCAATATAGTCTTTCTCTTTACTTTTTTGTTTTTCGTGGCAGTTGTCCTTAATTCCATTGCCTAATTTGGATTTCCGGTGGCCTTAGGGCTTAAAGGCCCGCTCCCCACACTTATATACCATCTTGAAGACAATCGAGGTGCCCCCCCCCCTCACCTACATTCTTTAGATACGATTCGTAAACAAGCTTTAAAATCAAGAGTGGAAATTACAACCTTTCCTAAAATTATAGTCTTAACTTAAATATATAAACAGCGAAATATTTGAGCTAGGGCAAAAAAAATTGTCTTTAAGTCTAATGTAACTTATATAGCCTCTGACGTTTAACGTAAAATATTTAAAATGTTGTCACATTGATGAATGATTGTTTTTACTGAAACAAATAATCTTCGTAAATTTGTTTTAAGGTTGGTTTAATTGAGCTCCCTTACTTGCATCGCTTAAGCACACGGACTTAACTTCAAGCTCATTTAGTTTGCTTTGTTGACCATGAGGAGTTTAAGTTCGAGTCCCAGTCGGATGTGACTATGATGTGCTTTTTTTTTATAAATAGTTCCATATCTCACCAATGTGAGTAGGCCTACACTTATAATAAACTATACTTAGCCTATCCATACACCATTAGTACGGTTAAATGTGGATTGTCCGAATGGGTATTAAGAAGGTGAGAAAAATATTGTGTTGTCTTGGACTCTTTTTCGATTCCAGGGGATGGAAAAGAATATTAATAATCATGTTTTGGGTTTGAATCCCTTTACACTCAATTTACAGACATCTAGGTTACGGAATGTCTTGTTAAATGGAGTGACCATAGTTTATTTTAATTTGTATTAGTTTAGCACCGCGTCTTACTACCTGTTCCGATTATAAGCATATATAGGTCTACTAATTATGTCAATTAGTTAGGGATGATAAAGATATTTTAAGCCATGTGTTTTGAGAGCAATTGATATTTTCTCGCTGATCGAGGCGGCCGCCTGGGTGGTTTTCACTCAAGTGGGGGAACTAGACCTCACAACACTGATAACTCCTCACTTCACAAGAAAACAAACATTTGTCTTTACTGAGATTCAAACCAGAATATTTCTGGAGTGCTGTTCATTAACGTGTACCCCAAGTGCCTAGCATCGCTCTTAGCCTGTCCGATCACATATTACATGGTGACAATTTATTTGGGAGAGGGGTGTTACTAACCATTCACCCGGGGCACCCTGAGATTTCACCAAATAAACCAAACCAAACTAAGGACAGCCGAAGATCCTTGCACGTGTTAAAAATGCGTCATAGAAAACAACGGCGTAGTAAGACCCTCCGGTGCGGCGTTTTGTCAAAGGGAGAGAGTTAGGGGGGAAGAAAGAGAGCCCCACTGGCTTCTATTGCTCTCCGCTCGCTAGACTTCATAGGATTTAGTGTGAAGACAAGCTTAGAGACAACAAACATGTTTTAATGGTCAACATAGATAACATGTTACTGAGTTATTGTTTTGATAGGGATTGATAATATCTATCAAAAGTGATACATGACGTATGTGAAAAGAGTTCCTTGTTAGTCGATAATAACATTGGACTGTACCCAACATCCAATGGCTGGAGAGCTACGATCTAAGATGGAGCTTGCTCGGTTCCACAAATCCCTATACAACATTTTTAAAACTTTAGACTCAGACATATCAAGTTTTTATTTTGAAAAATGTTATATTTACGTATTTGTTTATTAGTTTATGAAATATAAATGTTCGGACAATGATAAGGATCAATAACGTGCATTGATGAAAATTGGTTGCATATTTTGTACCAAGTTAAATAGGTTAATGATGTGATTCGATTATACGTGAGTTTGTTATTAAGTTTATCGAATGTCTTTTGCTCCATAGAAATCATATTTCTTGCATAATTGTTGTTTCATATGAAAATATGGCTGGCGACATTTTATTTTCAAGTTCTAGTACAAGCTACACTAAGCACTCACAGGAAACTACTCGTATCTGGTTGATTTCCGGCCATTCTTTGAAATTTTAACAAAATCAAGTGACAAAATTATTTTTTAAAGTTGGGATGGACATGTAAATGCCTTTGAAGTCTTAAAATTTAATAATAATAAATCTTAACTTTAAAAAATAAAGGACCTAATCTGTAGTATGTCCTTGAAAAAAATTACCACTAATACTATTATTTACACTATTCATCCCCTTTCGTCTTAATTATCACGAACCAATTTAAATATCTTATGGAAGCATTCAATGTTTAAAATGACCCACTTCGTTGGCTGCATGGTCTAAGGCGCTATTCTTGACGTAGACTATACTGCCAATGATGGGAAAATTGAGGTTCTAATCTTGGTCGGGGGTACTGAGAGTGTTTAAAAAAAATTGTTTTCCACTCTCCCTCTATACAAATACGGGCACACTTCCTCAAAATATAACATTCATAATCCCTCAAAATCATTAGCGTAGTTAGTATACAATCGTATTCCCCCAAAGGGGAATAAATAAAGATGTTTAAAAAGGGACTGATGATATTTAGGAAGACTCTTATTTCATTTTGGGGAAGGCGGTCAGCCTACATGAGGGGGAATGATTGTTGTGTGTGTGTGTTCGTTTTGATACTCGTATACTCACTCTCTTTCTGTGGTTTTCTTTCTCGTTCTAGACGTGTGTTGTCCTGGGTTTAGCTATTTTAAAAAGCTCGTTGGATATTATAACCCGGTGTTCGGAAGGTTTTTCAGTAAGTAAAATAGATAAAAGTGTATTCACTGTAAATACAGTATTTATAAATTGCTCTTACGTACATCCTTAACTGTATAGTTCTCCTCTTCTCCTAATCCATATCCAGGAACTAAATTACTTGCTACCTGTATAAGAGGGGGCTGGGGTGGGGAAAGGGGCTGATTGGAATACCAAAGGCTTTGAAATCTCTTAGACAGTAGAGGGTCGATTATCCAAACTAACAGGGACCAAGGGTAGTTCGGATAGTCAAATTGTTCTGATAATCAAACACAAAACTAAATTTCAGTTTTATATCTTAAATAATGCTAAGAGTAATCATAAAACAATATAGGAAACAACTATGGCAATAAAAATACAATAAACATCGCAAAACATATTTGTATTATTAAATGTTTCAACTTGATACATAGTAGGACTATTATATATGATACCATAATTAGTTACTGTATTACATATCAACAATTCTTGACATCGTTTCTTTGTTAGGTGAACAGTTAAGATGGCTATTTACAGTATCAAGAAAAGTATTCTAACAAAAATAATCAGTAGTTTTTCTTTTTACCAATTTTGATTGTCTCTTTTTGGCTGCTAAATCACGCAATCTTTTTAAAAGAAGAAGTTGGGTTGGACAACTTTCTGTCTGCTTTTCGTACCTAGCCATTGCAGTAGTTAAGGTTCGGATAATTGACGTTCGGTTACTCGACGCTCTACTGTATTTTTATATTTTTACTGTTTTTCTTCCACTTTAATTAAATGCTACACTTTCAATGGTTTTAATTTTTCAGTTTTGTTTGTAATTTTTCGTGACCCCTCGCAGATAGAAAGTATTGAGATCGTCAAAAATCTTAAAATCAAGATTTTGATTGATTTCAAAGTTTCACGCTTCAAGGATCAGAAAAAGTGATTTTCGCGTTGCTATATAGGCCTACCTGCCCTTCTGTCTGTAGCTCAGCCTAGGGTCTAAACCACTTTAATTATTGGGCTGAAACTTGGTATCTAGGGTTTTCAAATGTTCCCCCGTGTATTTCTTATAGTTATCTAACTAGGCCTAGAATTAAGGGTAACTTACTTAAGGATTAAAAGAAGAAAAATCGATTTTCTTGACATCCATTCTGAAACAATTTTGATTAAAATTCGTATCTAAGCAATTCTTAAAATAAGAAAAAGACCGTGCGTCTATTTTTTCCAAGGAATGACTTAGAAACTAGGCCTACTTTACACACGCTAATGTCTCCAATTCGGATCATATCTCCGAGAGATCTTAGAGACACCAATCATTGAAACGTTGTAGGACTAATAAAAATAAAATAAAATTATTTTGAATAAGTTTTTATAAAACCAATAGTGTTTAAGGTAAGTTGGAAGGGGACACGGGGAAAAAACCAGTGTATTTTACAGTTATTATAGCAAAACTCTTTTTGGCCAAAATAAATAAAATGTTGCTCCAGTACAAACGTGGAATATTTTTTTTCGCATGGTGACCTCAAATTTTTTGTCGAGGGTGCTCTGGAATTTAGTGACAACTTTTTCTCTTCATTTAAAAAGTTTGTTAGATAATGCCGCTATGCTCATAACAGATATTCAGGAAATGATGTTATCAACATGCAAAAAAAAATTATACTTTATGTTTGTACTGGAGCGATATTTGATTTATTTAGACCTAAAAAGGTTTTGCCCTAAATACTGCAAAAACACTGGCCTTTATCGCGTCCCCTACACTTACACCTTAAACAGACGCCTGGGAAATGCAGAATCGATTATAATTTTATTTTGTTAAGAGTGATATTCCCTTTTACTTTATATGTCTCTGTAACAGTGTATATTATATTATTTATGCTGCTATGTGTAATGAGAGGTTTTTGTTTCTATTATGCTCCTGCAACAATGTATATTATATTGTTTCAAATATCTTATGAGTATAAAATAAATCTCCCCATTACAAGGCAATGGCGCTAAAAAGTTGATGTAGCTCATCATCAGTTTAAAATAGTGTTTTTTTAACTCGGTATTTGATTGTGTCAAAGTCTCTAATCTATTTTAATAGTATCGTGATTTGAGCTGAATATAATTGTTTATGAGCACGTCTATGACGTAGATCGTGTTGGGCTTCAGACATTGATCAATCCTCTCCTGGTTCGAGCCCCAGAGGATGTATTGTGGTGTAGATTACGAGTGATTTGGAGGTGCGGTGGGCGCCAGGTGTTAATCATGTGTAAACAACGGCGTTGTCTCCATGTACACGGCCTGGTCTGTTCTGTTTGGACCGATGACTAATGGTCCATGTGCTGGGGAGGTCCTACTGCTCGTACACACTGGAGCTCAACTGAGTGGAGAGTGCTTGTAGGGAGGGAGGTCCTACTGCTAGCAACACACTGGAGCTCAACTGAGTGGAGAGTGCTTGGAGGGAGGGAGCACACTGGAGCTCAACTGAGTGGAGAGTGCTTGAAGGGAGGGTGGTTCTACTGCTAGCAACACACTGGAGCTCAACTGAGTGGAGAGTGCTTGTAGGGAGGGAGGTCCTACTGCTCGTACACACTGGAGCTCAACTGAGTGGAGAGTGCTTGGAGGGAGGGTGGTACTACTGAGCGTACTTGAAGTGAAGGTAGTCCTACTGAAAGTGCTTGACATAAGGTTGGTCCTACTGAGAGTGCTTGAAGGGAGGGAGGTCCTACTGAGAGTGCTTAAAGAGACGGAGGTCCTACTGAGAGAGCTTGAAGGAAGGGTGGTCCTACTGAAAGTGCTTGACATAAGGTTGGTCCTACTGAGAGTGCTTGAAGGGAGGGAGGTCCTACTGAGAGTGCTTGAAGAGAGGGAGGTCCTACTGAGAGAGCTTGAAGGAAGAATGGTCCTACTGAAAGTGCTTGACATAAGGTTTGTCCTACTGAGAGTGCTTGAAGGGAGGGAGGTCCTACTGAGGGACTTGAAGGAAGGGTGGTCCTACTGAGAGTGCTTAAAGAGAGGGAGGCCCTACTGAGAGAGCTTGAAGGAGGGGTGGTCCTACTGAAAGTGCTTGACATAAGGTTGGTCCTACTGAGAGTGCTTGAAGGGAGGGAGGTCCTACTGAGGGACTTGAAGGAAGGGTGGTCCTACTGATAGTGCTTAAAGAGAGGGAGGTCCTACTGAGAGAGCTAGAAGGAAGGGTGGTCTTACTGAAAGTGCTTGACATAAGGTTGGTCCTACTGAGAGTGCTTGAAGGGAGGGTGGTCCTACTAAGAGTGCTTGAAGAAAGTTTGGTCCTACTGAGAGTGCTTGAAGGAAGGTAGGTCTTATTGAGAGTGCTTGAAGGTAGGTCATACTGCTCGTACCTATTTTTTTATGTTATTGTGTTGTCTGGTCTTTTAAAACGAGCTGAACTAGTAAATGTTTTGGTTTAATTCGTTTACTAATTGTTTTAATCTTTATTTTATAGCTCAAACATGCTCAATACAAATAAACAAACAGTTACTTATTATAATAGAGTGTTCAAAGAAGAATGGAAGCTGCAGTATTGCTTAGTCATAATCAAAGATAAAATTTAGTGTTTACTTTGTGACAAATTGATATCAATAATCCAGGAACGCAATGCACAGCAGTATTATGGTAAGCATAAGCATCACACATATGGAAAATTGAAATTAAAATCAAGAAAATCTATACTTATGAATACGAAGCTTGAAAAAACCCAACAACAATCATTTCAAATGACAAGAGCATGTAATGAAATTACCGAAGAAACTTCATAGAGTAGCATTTAAACTTGGGAGAAGAAGTAAGCATATAGTGATGTGGATGCTATAAAAGGGTGCATTTTAGAAGTTGCAGCATGTCTGGATTCAAATAAAACTAACAAGAACAAACTTTCACGAATATCTATACCACTATACCCGAACGACCACATGAATTAGCTGTTAATGTCACTCTCTCAATAGACTAGACTTCCAACAACAGGAAGATTGGAGTCTGATTCCTGGTTTGGTGTATTTAGGGAGGTTTTCCCTAGATTGTTTTCCACTCTCCTCCCAAAAAATGCGGATAACTTACTTTAGATTCAAACTTCCTAATCTCTGACGTGCTAGTGTAATTAGTGTGTATTCACATAACCTAAATAGGCGGTAAGACATGGTGTTAAAATATAAATAAATATTAAGCCAATTGATCTTGGACGGCAACCATTTTGGTCTGAGTCTGACACATCACCCTCGTGGTCCAATCTGTTAGTCATTTCCAGCTCTCAACCTAACGATTACACATTGTGAATAGAGGTCTATAGACTAATAAAGACTACAGGTATGGAGGTGAAATTGTGGCGCTCAGTGCGATATGAATCACAACTGTGAATCATCTCAACACCGGGACTGTTTTTTGCCCTTGAAAAGGGGGAGCCATTACACTCTCGTTCCTCTCTGTCTGTCTGTCTGTCTGTCTGTCTGTCTGTCTGTCTGATCTGTGGCATCATTCAGCCTATAGAGTCACGGCAAGTTTAATTATTTTACAAAGTGACTCACCGAAACACGTGGCCAGACATTTTTTTTATGGTGCTGCACGTTTTATTATTAAGGATATCTGAAACTTATAATAATTTAAGAACACTTAATTAAATATTCGAATTAAGCTTGTCAACCCCTGAATATACTCATTTCAACTCAAACTTTTTCAATTATTATCAAAATGAATCTTCCAATCAGGTAAGTTTCAAACTAATGGACGAACCTAAGGAAATTCACTAAAATTAGCCTTTAATGGAAAAGCCAAAATAAATGAGAAAATCTCTTCTCAGTGCACGCAGCAAAGATCTGAACCTAGTTTCGATCTCCCGCGTCAAACTTTAAGTACTTCATTCGTGTGTGTACGTGTTCTTTACTGCCGGAATTTACTGAATTGCACCTAAAGGTGTGCCGGGAAATTCTCAACGGTATGTTATTTTATATTCCTTTATTTGAGATATTTAACGAGCACTTTCTGAACTGACTGATTATATCAGCACATGGCTTATGAACTAACTTAAATGTGGAAAAGGCACAACACCAAACCCCAACGATTAATTCATCACTGTAAAAGGGGAAACCCACATTCTACCAATGATAAACATTTTGGCTATGCCAGAAATTGAACCCGGGACCTTAAGATCAGTAAACAAACACGCTACAAAACAAGCTAAGTGTCTAACTAGGATGATATTGTTGATAAAAAAATAGCTACTAATAGTTCAATACAATTATAATTCTGGTGACCTGGTGGTCTAGGGGTAAGGTGTCAGACTTCTGTGCTGGTGGACGGGGTTCAATCCTCGGTCCCGGCACAAATTTATCTGATTACCAAACCCTTCCTTGCTCTAACAAGACATATTGTGAATGTGGGGAATGCCAGGCCTCCACCGTGGTTCAGATTCCACGTTAAACTGTATGTCCTTCATTTCATCTCACAATCATCCTACCATTAGACATTAGCGTAAGTGCGTATAGCTCGAACGGGTAGTAAGACATGGTTCTGATAAAAATAATTATAATTATAATTTTTAGGAATAAATAAGAGAGAAAATGTTCGAAATGTCTAATGTATTTATTTTCCAGATAATTTAAATGCTTGCAATCAAGGAGCTGGGTAATTAATGAGGAAATTGAGCTTGTCGTTTATTACAAAATATATCATTTTATGGTCGAAAAGAGGTCAAACGCACATGTACTGTACTTCCTGTTCAACTGAGACAAGTCTCTGTACTTCTACACGGCCGTGTATTAAAGTAGTGATACCAACCTGCACGTTTAGTGTGCCATGAGGACTCACGACAAGGAATAGTGTGCCGCGAGGACTCACGACAAGGAATAGTGTACCACGAGGACTCACAACAAGGAATAGTGTGCCACGAGGACTCACGACAAGGAATAGTGTGCCATGAGGACTCACGACAAGGAATAGTGTGCCACGAGGACTCACAACAAGGAATAGTGTGCCGCGAGGACTCACGACAAGGAATAGTGTGCCACGAGGACTCACAACAAGGAATAGTGTGCCGCGAGGACTCACGACAAGGAATAGTTCACCACGATGACTCACGACAAGGAATAGTGTGCTGTAAGGATTCACGACAAGGAATAGTGTACCACGAGGACTCACGACAAGGAATAGTGTGCCACGAGGACTCACGACAAGGAATAGTGTGCCGCGAGGACTCACGACAAGGAATAGTGTGCCACGAGGACTCACGACAAGGAATAGTGCACCACGATGACTCACGACAAGGAATAGTGTGCTGTAAGGATTCACGACAAGGAATAGTGTGCCACGAACTTAAACAAAAGAAAGATTAGAAACCACTTATTCAGGGGGTGTCACCCTTATATCTCAAAAAAAAATATTATTAGGCCTATTTCAAAGAATGATTAGGTAATCAAAACTTAAACATAATATTTAAAATTCATTTAGCTATATTAGGTTGTATACAGTAGCCCCATGACTTCTTTGGTGCTGACTGACAGCTTTGAAAAGTTATCAGACTAAATTATATATCCCTACGGCGAGCCATATGATCTGCAATAACATGTGTTTAGCAGCTGTCACTTATGACGGTTAAAATTTAGGTGTATACCTAAATGTTGAGTGTGAGAAGTGAGCTGTGAGCTGTCAGTCAGCACCAAAGAAGCCGTGGGGCTACTGTAGCTAGTGTAATGGTGTGAACATTTCATCACAGCATTTAGTGCTAGGATAGTAATAACAATGGCGCGGCTGGGCCACTTCACTTGTAGCTCAGTTTGTGGGAAGATTGGCAGGTATTAATGAACCGTATCCCAAGGTCCACCCGAATCTACTAACAGTACATCCTTTCCGTGGAGGCTCCTTCCATGTCCCGATGAGGTGAGGGGATGGTGATAGTGAGTATGATGGTGTGGAACCAGTGAAGGTCTTAACATAACTCAAGCCTAATCATCCTTTTTGGGAAACATTGATGCTCATTTATTCACTATACCTCTCTATATTAGTCTATTATTTTATTTAATTATTGTATAATCATCTTAAATGAATAATGAGACTATTCTATTATTTCAAATTAGCACAAGCACCTTGGCGAAGACGGGCTTAAATACTAACCCATCAATAAAAAGCGTTTAAAAAAGAACCAAGAAAAGTGAGAGAGAATTGACAAAGGATTCATCAGAATATTTCACGATTCCGGACAGTTTTAAGGGATATTAGATCGTTTTGTTTGATAATGGGAAATATAATGTTTACATTCTGGACTACTAAAGGCCTATTCTTCATCACAAAACATGTTTTGTAACGTAACATTCAAATTTTCAGCACAGAATTATGAAAATATTTTCAATATGGTTGTGTGAACAATGTAAGCAAAAGAAAGTGATGTTTGCTTTTCTGCTTGACAATAAATATTAAACTTATCTCATATTTATTTCTCTCGTAAAATGGTTCATTCGTGGTGGAAGCCGATGTCATCACCATGGATTACTAAGTAGTCGCCATTCTTGAAACAGTATTTCCTTCTGTTCTGTGACTGTTAAGGGGTGTAACTTCAACTATACATAGGAACTGGTATTTCTTAATTATTGTTGGGGGAAGGGAAGATAAAAATCATTTTCACTTTAAATTATACGAAAAAAAATCATTTCCTAGCAAATTAATGGTAGCAAAATTATTTCTACCATTCACATAGAATGCTTTTCCACAAACGAGCATTTTTTATTTTTCTGATTAAAATTATTTCCTGTTTCTTTTACAGTAGTGAGATTAAATGTTGTCACACATGAGCGGATTATTAGGGATTAGGGGTATGTGTTCCACATGTAACGATGTACAGGGGGCACTTCAAACCGCCTCCATTCAGGCACCAGCAAAGGCACGGGAACACAAAGATGAAGCGGAAATCAGGGTACGGGGTAGATGAATGTTCTCTAACAATTCTTACATTTTATTTTTGCTACAACTATGATTTACAAATCCAATCAATATGAAAAAAGTTAACCCGATTCGGTGGTCGAATGGTCTAAGGCATCACTCTAGCAATAGACTGGATTGCCGATGACCAGGAGATCGGAGTTCGAATTACATTCAAGTGTATTGAGAGTTTTTTTCCCTGCATAATTTTCCACCCTCCCTTCATGCAAATATGGACACACTTCCTCAACACTCGACCTTCATCCCCTCCCAACACTATAGTGTAGTAATTATTACATACTATGTCTATAGTCAGGACGGAAGAGCTCAGTCGATTAGATATATCTAACTTGAATGAGGTTCATATTTCCCGCGTCTCCCTACTTTCAACACAGGACCTATCAACCAACTTAAGTCTAGAACACACACACCACCCAGCCCCCAGGCCATTAATTCATAGCTATGAAAGGATAAACCCACAGTTTACCAATGTTACATTTTTCAGTCATGCCAGGAGTCGAACCCTGGATTCTAGCTCAGAAGAGAGACTTCCCCCAACTGAGTTAAGGTGTCGGATCCTATAGAGTATCTTGTGCTGATATAATCATTCTGTTCAGAAAGTTTACGTTTAATACCTCAAATTAAAAATAAATGAAAGATTTATTAGATGCTATGGAAAGTGCGTATAACCCGAACGGGTAGTAAGACACGGTGCTAATAATAATAATAATATGGAAAGAATAGACTAGGTTTGTCTAAGACACGTGTGATTTGTAGGGCTCTACATTTAATTCGAAAAGAGTGTCCATCTTCATGAATAGTTACGAGTGTGTGTAGAGGCTTCCGCGTCATGGACAAGCTCTGTTTGATTACCGACATGTCCACATCAATCGTAGTTCCCAAACAAATCAACCCTATACACTGGCAACTCACAAAGGAACACGACTAAAAGGGGTTGCGACGGAGAGGGGAGTCGAACCGGTGACTTCACAATCACCGACGTAGAGGTGGACACGCCTTTAACTCTACTCTTGCTCTGGTGGTTTCCGGTTGTGGTTTGAGGTTTCCGGACTTTTCTCAAATATAAACCAATAGATGGGAGAAGAGAGACAAACCTCGGGGATCACGGGGTATGGTATGTCAGTCTCGTAATTTGCTTTGGTTTTTGTGACGAAAGGGCTTAGGTTCATATCTTGGCTGGGTACTCTTTGAGTTGTTACCAACTGCTTTCCCCATCGTTTATTCACATTATAAGAACTGTGGATATTTATCCTCGTTTTGAGTGTAGTTCAAATCAAGGTATTTTATTGTTAAAGTAATAATAATAATAATCCTAAACTGCTTTCTTATTGGAAATTTGTTGGGTGCCATCCCTGGAACGGCGCCGGGTGGACTATATAAAAAGCAAAAATCGTCCCTCAATTCAGTGGATTTAGCTACTTGCTTGAAACCACTGAGATAAGTACCACGTTGAGGAGAGAAATTAATATAGGAGTATGCGCAAATTAAATCTAATAACATAGATGTCTTTCCTAATGTATATCAATACATTTTCTATATTCAAACACATGACAATCTTCGTTTCAAGAAATAAGCATGGCTGTGGCCAAAATATTAATGCTAGACTGTTGGTAGGACTAAATTCATATTTCCCCGATAAAGATTAAAATATATACAGAAAGCACCCCCTGATCACTGTCGTAATCAACTCTTGACAAAACCAGAAAACGTCACCTAAGTTCAGATCAAAAACAAATTATGTTTGTTGTGAATAAGGGTAAAACCTAATCATAGTTTATTCATGTAATCAAGTCTTCAAAGTTTGTAGGTCACGCAAGCACGATTGATTGGAGTTGAGGTTCACAAAACAACAAATCCTATTTCATGAATAGCTTACGAGATTATCCAATAAAACGTTTATTGGAGGCTATTTGCTATTTATTATGTTAAAAATAATGTTCTAATATTACAATGACGTTTCTAAACGAAGAAAGCATTTCTGCTTATAAAAAAGTTAAGACTTGAAAGTTCAAGACGTTAGCTTCTCGTATTGTAGCGTGCCTATCGTTAATTTATGTTGATGTGGTATCTATATGATACAGTAATGCTTTTTAAAATAATCATATAGCTTTACTTTCTTTTAGTCTGCCTCTTGGAGTCTGTAGTTTGACCCCAGTCCAAACATATACTGTGGGGTCACAGGTAAGTACTATTTCACGATCAACATTCTTACCACTTAGATTAAGCCATAATTTATGTGGATTCGGCCAAATTTACTAAGGAAGGCCCTTTTCCTACCAGAATGTTACCTTATATTAGAGTTTTGGTCAAATAAAACCTTTCAGGAAGCTATCCGTGAGGAAATCGAGCTATAGCAAGCCTACCTTACATTTATCCATTATGATATAGCTTACAATATATGAGCATAGTGTAGTACGTCACGTTAAGACTGCTACATTTCAGAGGGAACGTGTATATATATATATATATATATATATATATATATATATAT
>CABFVX010008000.1:16433-26962 GCA_902151425.1 Timema shepardi
GTGTGTGTGTGTGTGTGTGTGTGTGTGTATTTTCCCCTCATCTAATGTACCCGTTTGGGCTATCCGAATAAATTAATTACGTTATTAGTATACGGATTAAAATACAGAATTTTAGAGGTTATGTGCCCACATTTGAACGAAGACAGAAATGCAGTGGGAAGCCAGTTAGGTGAAAAACTCATTACATCCAACTGGGACACAAAGCCCGGTCGCTCCGTCAATGGTAATCCAGTCGTACATAAGAGTGTCACGTTAGACCGTGTGAGCGCCGGTGTAAGTCCAGAGAGTAGAACAACTATTGGACTATTATCAAGGGGACCCCGTTAGGTGGTCGCTTGATCACAATATACTGGACAGCTGGTGACAGGGATATCGGGGTTCAATCCCGGTTTGTTGTAGTGAGGGTGTTTTCCCTAAACGCATTTCCACTCACTCACTCACTCTCCACACAAATGCGGGTACACTTACTCAAAATTCAACCCTACAATTACCTAGCTCATTTAAGTGATTAGTACTTAGGCGTATAACAAAAAAGACAATAAAACGCACAGCTAAATAAATAAATGTCACGGTGCACCGTACAGACTTTCTCCCGATTTTATCTTAAAATATACATTTACTAAAAGCTCGTAAGATTTGTGAAACTATATAATAGGTACCTATATACATTGTTGTATAAACACTACACCAAAGAATGTAAAATTAAATAATATACAGTTCACTGTTACTTAATCTATGGCATTATAAACTAGGAACACTGTTACAGAAAAATTAAGAAAAGAGAAACATCTTTGTTCACCAAAGAACATAAAAATCAAATTCCCTTTCAAACCCCTGAATTAATATATATTTGATTATAGCTCGAAACTATTGGTTTTATAAAAATATATTTTGAATTAAAGATTTTTATCTTTAATAGTACTACAACTTTAAAATGTTGAGTTTTTTTTCTAACCTCAAATTGTTGCGAAGAAATTATTAAAATTGGAACATTTCGCCTTTGTAAAAAGTACCCTCAAAATATTTTTCTTTAGAAAATGAGAATTGCCATCTTGTTTATAACAATAAAATATAACATTTAATCAAAATCGTTGAAGTGATTTTCGAGAAAATCGAATTTTTTTTTCTCCTTTTGCTCTTCAGTAAATTACTCTTAAATGTAAGGATGGATATCTAATTCCAAAATATTCTAATGGCGACCTTATGAAAACCCCAGATACCAAGTTTGAGTCCAATTGGTAAAATAGTTTAGGCTCTCGCCCGAGTCACAGACAGACGGGCAGACGGACAGACAGAATTGCAAAAACAACTTTTCTTGTTTCAGGGGGTCATGAAACGGTGACATTCATCAACATTTCTAGTTCGAATTTTTTGACGATCACAATACTTTCTTACCGAAGTCTCAAGGGCAAGTCAATAATATTAGTGGTACTGTGAACTTCAAAACAGATCTACAGACCAATTTTCTAGAAAGTATCTTCTTTATTTGACAGAGTAAATTTACTTACTTTCAGGGCATGTGATCTGCTTTCACTTTTGAGATGTATTTTCGCTACCTGTAAATAAAAATAGTAATATTATATTAAAATGCTATTAATGTTGACGAAAAAACCTGTTTGTTTTTTCCTAAAAGGCTCTTGCTATGAAAATTGAACTGTATGATCATAGAACTAATGTTAATAAAGTAAAGAGAAACATAAATGTTAATGTGTTTTGATCGCGAAACAAGTTGTACGCCGGGACCAATTTGACTGTTGAATGGGTGTATGGCCATATTACAGATCTACGGTCGATTGTTGATAAGTTTGTATCAGTAAAAAAGGTCGTGTGAGCTAACCCAGCTGTCAGGCAAGCCGACTAAAAATGTATCAAATGTAATAAATGACTAAGTCCACAAATCCCCGAGGTTAACCAGTGCTATAAATACTCTACGAACATTAAGCCGCGTTTAGGAATGGATAAAGGTAACTTCTTGTTTTGGAACGGCTGCTAAAATTACATTTGACATCGATATGAATCCATACTAAATGACACTAACACGATACTAATCTACTTGTTGAAATCATCCACGTCGTTAGAGGGGTAGAATCGTGGCAGGTATATGCATTAATACGAGGCTTATAATAACTATGAATTGGTGTCATAAAGGATACCATGACTGTGTTTGAACGCATTATCTCTGCGCGATGGATCGCATTTAACGATACTCGGGACCTTTCAATGAATGTTTATATTTTATACCCCCAGATGAACCCACTGATATCATTTTACTGTGGATTGGTTTATTTAAACAGTTTTATTGTTTTTATATTCTTTTATCCGTGTTAGTAATTATGGCGTTGGAGTATTCACAGATTGAGTCCAATTCACAACATGGTCTAATAATAAAATACAATGTTTCAATGTTTACCGTAAAATATCGGTGACACTGTAATCGATTTATTAAATTTAAGCCTATTTTGTTAAAATGTTTCTATCTACACAATAAGGTTTAAAAAATCTATGGCGTCAGCATACAAATGTGTAATACCAACCGAGTAGCCACCGTCTGTAGACGATGATATTGCCAACTTTTGCGTATAAAGGGTGTCATGATTATATAGTATAAATAAATGTATTCAAATGGTTTAACCGACTCATTTCATATTTTGAAAAAGGAAAATATATACTTGTTATACTAAGTATGTTATAGTTAATTTATTAAAGAACAATACACCACCTTAATGATCGACAGTCCAATTTTCATAGGAATGGACTTTTATATGTTTGTGCCAAAAATTGACAACATTTACTATTTTGGTGGTGTTAATTTATGGGTAACGGTAATATCTTCTAAACGTGAAATCTGCTCATCACATGAACTGAAGTATTAATACGTAAAAATAGATCTAATATATTTCAGCTGTCGTATAAAGTTCTTTCTATGAATAACGTGAGCTTACGCACACTTCTGATTATGACACGGTTTACCAACTAAGTTTAACTCTGAGCCATCTTGACAAAGACACTACATAACTGTGCTTGTAGTATGGTTATTTCTTCGCATCAAAAGTGATCTAATTACATAGAAATATGTTTGTGCTAAGAGCTAGAAGCGGATTTACACTATAGGCCCACTAGACACGGGCCGGGCCTATGGCGGCGGCTTTAGGGGGCGGCACGTTTTGTATAGCATTATTGTTATTATAATAGTTTGTTTTTAATAATTACGTTTAAAAAATACTGACTAACATTAGTGAAATAGTTCAAGTTAGAGTAAGAACGACAATATTTCTTTTTAAACAACTGTACTTTGCAATTACTTTGTAACAGAGGTCAGACTTACTTTCTTCATAATGTTAACTCAAGCTACTGTAGGGCATGTACATGCCAAATTTTCTTTCGTAGAAATCTTTTCTCAAATATTAACTTCTGCCCCCCTCACCCTAGACCTCTTTCCTCCGAAACCTCCTAAAACGCTTGAAAAAAATTTGAGGTGCATATTATAATTGTGGCCAGGGGTGCCAAATTTTTAAATCCGCCACTGCTAAAAGCGGATTGAAATTCTTTTATCACATGTGTATGATAGAGAGAATCATATTATTAACTACACAAACAAGTATACGTATTAATTTCATTTAATTCCCATGTATTATATACCCCTATAAAAGAGAAAGTAAACTGCGGGAGAGGAATTCTGTTTCGTGCCTCCTATTGTGTTTGGTGCTAAACAGGGGTGGGTCGGCAGCCGTGCGGTACACAGAAATGACTCATGAAATCTAACTTCTGCCGAGATCAACGAATGAGGATTGGGAGCATCTTTTGCTCAAAACGTTATGAACCAAATTATTATTATTATTATTATTGTTATTATTATTATTATTAGCACCACGTCTTACTGCCCGTTCGGGTTATACGCACTTACGCTAATGTGAAATGGTAGGGTGATTGTGAGATGAAATGAAGGACCTACAGTTTAACGTGGAAATCCGAACCACGGTGGAGGCCTGGCATTCCCCACATTCACAATATGTCTTGTCATAGGTGAAGGAAGGGTTTGGTAATCAAATAAATCTATGCCGGGACCAAGGATTGAACCCCGGCCGCCAGCACAGAAGTCTGACACCTTACCCCTAGACCACCAGGGCCCCTCGTTATGAAGCAAAAATACATACCGAACGTTTCATGCTGACCAAACATATTTTGAAAAGTACATATCCTGTTTTCAATGGTACGGTACATGGCATACACTTTCTGCCTCCTTATCTTAAAATAAAGACCTTAACTTAAAACTTGTGAGATTTGTGAAATTAAACAACATAATTATATTGCTGAAAAACCACTCCTACAAAGAGCATAAATGAATTAATAATATTAACTGTTACAGAAACATCGAGAAAAGAGGAACATCTCTGTCCAAAAGAGAACATAACAAACTATTTCAATTGTCAAAGAGGACTGTAAAAATATAATATATACTTGTTTATATCTCAGAGACTACTGTATTTATAAAAATATATTCCAAATAAAAGATTTTAAATTTAAACAGCACTACAATATACAATAATAAGTTGTTTCATATGTCGAATAGTTTCGTAGATATGATAACAATTGAAAATAGATTATGTTAGGTAGGCCTAGCCTTAAACTTATTTTCTTGGGGAAGTGAAAGTTGCCATTTTGTTTGTAATGTTATCCGTGGCTATACACTGAGTTTAACAAAAATCGTTATAGCGGCTTTTAAGAAAATAGATTTTATATTTTTGCCTTTCATAACTCCCTGAATGAAACGTCGACATCTATCAAAATCTCAGGTTAGATTCTTTTGACGACCATCATAATTCCATCCGGGATGTCGAGAGAAAGTAAAAAAGACGGATGAATTAAGAGGCCACCATAGTACTAGAATAATATACCGAAACATGTGCGTCTTATTGAACTAATTTATCAGTCATTAATAAGAGTACGATAAAGAAAAAAAGGCCCCAACAGATCAAAGAGTGTCTCTTGGATTTTATGGGGTTTTTTTACTTCAGCAACGAGAAAAAAAGTCAACTGTCAAAAATCATTTTCATTTATAAGAGTAATATGGAGATTTAGACTAAATTAAAACCATAGGGTCCCAGCTATGAGATGTGAGATAAAGATTTCGTGATAAAATCCTGTGTTCATAACATAAAAATTTAAGATATTAGTTAAATTAGAATCTAGATTATCCCCAGCTAGTGCTGCTGCAGTGTGTTGGCTGGCCGAACGCACGAGGAATAATGATGAAGATAGGAGGGGGAGGGAGAGTGTCAAACAGAGTTAAATCAACTTGTTGGGCTGCTGGAAACCACGGGGGAGGGGAGAAGTGAGAAGGAGCCTGCGGTCTCTTTGAACGACCATTCACACACAGATTCACATTACAACTATTGATAAGTTTTGCTCGCGTTGAAACCAAATGTTCTTTCACTTTTAAAGAATATAGGCTAAGTTTGTGTTTCTATTTTTCTATTCCTACAATAGCCTACGTACTTAACTTTTTTTTAAATGGAATCTTACTACCCATCCGGATTGTACACGTATGCACTATTTACGCTAATTTTACAGGGAAAAGGAAGGTTGATTTTAGAGGAAAAGTACCAACATTTTCAGGGGATTGGAAAACTTTTTAGGAAAACCCATTCTCATTACACCTAAGTGGAATTCCCCATTATTGTGAGTCTATTCTGATGCGATAGTGACACCCTGGGCTAGACCATTCGACCAACGAACCAGAAAGCATGACTTCACTCTGCTTTACTCTATGGTGGATCAAGATTGAAACAAAGTACCCGGATTCAGATTTACTACCTCATGTCCACTAAAATGTGGTATTTATAATACGATTCGAAAGACCTGCCCGTACCTTTTAATTGCTTTTGAAATATTACCGCCTGAAACCTCCTGGTTAAACGGCAATAGGGTAAATGTAACATGTATAGTACCTCTACCGTCAGCCTCCAAATACCAAACTAGTTGAGTTAAATATTATTTTATTTAGGTCTTTCAAATATAGAAAAATATCAATATAAAGATGTATGTTTTTAGCTGAATGCATGATTTATTACCAAATATTATACAATGAGCTCATACAATGTAGGCTATTTATGTAATATTATAAAATATACTGTATTCGTATGTAATCTCAACAGCTGTAACCTATATAGGCTCAGTCGCCTACTAAAATATGCAATAACTTATCAGGGTATTATATGACTAAATATAGCATAAGGAACTGCCACAAAAGTTAATGTCTCCGGTTCGATTCCTATCCTTTTAACTGTTCATGAAGTTGAATATACCTGTAACAATAATAATTGTGGCCTACGCTTAAACCTAATACTTCGTTTTCAACGATATCTGGTGGGACGAATAAAATTATTAAACTTTAAACTGGATTATTTATAACATTATAGGTTTTAGACAAGTGTAATAGAACGGTTATGCAGCACCAAAACTATTTCAAATTAAAAAGTTTAAAATCCAGCTGCCCACATTTGATAGTTCCAATCCTGAGATGGCTATGGCAGTCACAAACGAATCATAATGATTAATAAATTAAATAAAATACTTGAGACAAAATATTATCTTGTGCACAAACAAACGCAGCTGATTAACCACGCAATAGTTATCTAAACACGATCGTAAAATAAGATCAACAAACTAAAAAACATTGTTGCAGAAATATTTTGGGTAGAAGAGTATCACAGTTAATGAAATAATATAAATAAAATGTATCTTATGTTACAGAAACGTATTAAATAATAAACTTCTGGATTTTTAAAGTAGCATCATGGTTCACCGTTCCACTAAAATTTGTTTATATAATTATTTAATTGTTATATCGCTGCTAGTAAGGCGCTAGTTTATTCTTTGATTTTAGCTTTGCTATTTCTACGCTAATGGATCCTATTTAAGATAATCTTTAGTTTTTTTTATCTGTTTATTTTTAGATATTCTTCGTCTGCCTATACTTAAATAAAATTTTCTACCATATCAAGATATTTGTTTTTCCTATAAGACATTTCTCACCCCTATTTATTAATTATAAACTTTCCAGATGTTATGGTTATTTTGAAGTGGTCCTTTTACAAACTTGGCAAATTAAAATTTTCCTCCATGCCAAAAAGAAAATTTTATAATTATTTTGGAGGATTTTAAGCTAATATCTTCCAAACCTATTTTAGGCCCTTTTATGGTAAATAAATTATTTAACACTTATTTTTATTACTGGAGTAAGCCCTCTGTGTTCTCTGTGTTTCCGACAAATTTCAATTTACTGCCTCACCTCACTAGGGTTTTCTGTTTCCTGTCCCCTGTTACACAAAATCTCAATTAACACTTATTTATTTGCTTAACTAGAATTATCTATCTAACTGTCTGCCAAACTTTAACTGTATAGCTAGCTACCTCATCTAACTGATTGTTTTCTTATTAAAGGCCTCCCATTTGCTGGGGCCTCATGGACAAGGTTGGGATATTTTACCCTGCACGAATATTAGTTCCGGAGCCCTTGCTGTTAGCCCATCCTCCACTCTGGGCACGAGACGTACCCGGTTAGCTCAGTGATAAGCATTAGTACGAAGGCATAGAGCTGAAGTTCTCAGTTTCGATTCCCGTGTACTGGATATCATTTTCCAGCAAATTTAATTTGTCACAGCTTCAGGTCTTCTAGCTGAGAACATATTATATCATCACAAAGATATAGTTGCACTTATTCAATAGTGCCCAATAGTGATGAGATATAATATGTGAGAGCTTCATTAGCATTAATTTTACTTTAATATTTGGTACTGTTCTTGCTATTTTGTAGTTTATGCACACAAAAAAAGCTTAATATTGTGAAACTTGAATGAGATGGTGACTTTTGGCAGGAAAAATTGGTCACAACCTTGAAAGGTATGCCTACTCTTACGAAAAAGGAATATATCTTTCACAGTAGCTTCTAGCTAATACGTTAATCATCAAGGTCTTATTTAAATAGGGAAAATTTTGTAGAAAGTATAGGTTTAATAGATACTTAAACATCGAAATTAAAATTAGTTAATTATAAAAACCTAGTGTTATTTAAATGTTATAGTTTTATGTATTTACAGAATGTATATAGATATTGAATTAATCGGTCCACGTTGGGCATAGATTATATAATTACTGGTCGGCGATGGGTGCCGATTGAAATGATACCGTTTAATTAGCTGCTAATTGCCCCGTGATCGAGAACTAATTAAAGTGGTACGGTATTTTAATGAGATAACTGATATTTATAGCCCCGTGATCGAGCGCCAATTATATTGATACGGAATTATGTGTGGTATTTTAATTGAATAAATAAGACCTTTAATGTTGCACACGATTTATTAAAGTTATTTATCTTCGGCACTGAAGATATAAGTCTATATGATACAACTTAGTTGAACTACATATTTCAGTTAGTGTCCCTGTGAATTACTGCTACTGCTATATTTATGCTACCGGCACTGTTAATTTGTATTGGCACACTCTGTTTGTATTGGTATTCTATCTGTGTTACGCCGCCGGCTAAGAATATCCACATTGAAGGAAGCGTTAATCTAGGTCATCTTAGAAAGAGCTGATTTATTGTTTGAGTACCGAGTCACTCTCGTGACTCTTAATCTCGTGTAAGATTAATTATTTACCTATGAAGTGAAACCGATGAGATGAAGCTGTAAGAAAATTACAGAAGTATGAATTTCACTATGAGATGATAATGGTGATTGTGAGTGATTGCGCTGGGTCTCGGGTAGAGGAAGGCTTTTCTTTTCTTGGGATGGGGGAGGTGTGTTTGAGGTATGATGGTGATCTCTGTGTGTTCATACGCACAAGCAGCTTACATATGACCTACCCCTTGCCCCTTGGACATCTCGTGATCAGTATCAGAACCAACAAATCGAAAGAGTCCTGGTGACAGATGTTATGAAGGCTAGCTTCCTATTGGGTAGAGGGAGCTAGCGTCACTTGCTTTTTTGGTAAATACTTCGGAGTTGACTTTTGAAAGAAGAAATAAGTTTTAATTGTGCAATCATTTGACGTTTTTCTGAAAAGTGCGTGATTCTCCATGGATGAAGTATTGAAAGGATATTTTACATGCAATACTTTAAAGAAAAATGCACTTTACGCATGATTTTTTTTAATATATGAGAGGGGTCCAAATCAGTATCGATACATATGTACTTACACCCTCCCCGCCCCCTCCCCCCATCGTGTCAATATAATTGAACTTGATAAACGTTCAACTACTGTGGCATGAAGTAAGCTAGAATAACTTCAATATAAGCATGAACCCACATATCATTCTAAAATACTTAGGAAGGAGAGGGGGTTTGTAATGGGATTGTAAATACCCCATACTTTTAAATTACTGTGATTTAAGGTATTTTAATGACTATCAGTTTTATTTAACAATTATAAATATTTTTAATAAAAGCCCAGCATTTTCTTTAAAATTCAACAATTTCTTAAAAAAAAGGTCACAGCACGGTAATTTAACTATATATTCGTATTATTATGGATGTATAAGTTTGAAGCTAATTTTTTATCCAAGTGTGTTTATTATTAACTTATCTACAGGCGAATGCTGGTAAACTACCTTTATTAATTAGCCAGAATAAGAGCTATGCAAATATATACAGTCCCTATTATTACGTTTTAACAGATAAGAACAAATCATATTCATCATCATCATCATCATCATCAAGCTTGTTGCCGGGTCAGTTTATTAAAATGCCTCAATCTTCCTCTATCTTTCCACCATTCTTCCTCTTTTATTTGCTTCCAGTCTTCTCCTTTCACTAGCACACTTTATGTCAACTAGCCCTCTCATCTTTTTCTTTACCTCCCTTGCGGTCTTTTTTCCGAAATAATCAATTTCCATTATTTTCTTTGGTATTTTATATTCTATCATTAAACCAAATGTGCCTCAAAAATACTTAGTGTAATTGGATTTACCACATATTTGATATATCGAGTACGAACATTTATATTTTTTTATTAAAAGAGAGGCTAAAACACAATCATGCTATTGATGATTAAATATTTTAACTATAAACTGCCTTTTTTCAATAAATGTTTAGTTTTTACTAACGGTAAGGCACGACTGTAATCCATCACTCTTCTGCCAGGATATAGCTAAAAGTCATTCACGAGCTAAGTTTACCTGGATGACAGTTCGAAATATTATTAGAAGTAATCCCTAATATATCACTACGCCAACAGCTGACATCTATCACTTTGGATGACTGTAATGAAAACAGTTGGTAATATATTAATGTGATAGTTAACCACAGTAGTTTAGGCCAATATTATTTATATATTTATTTGAGGTCAGACATAAAGTTTATTTATAGTTGTATTCCCCTTGAAAAATATATTAACCCCACTTTCACAAAAACTTCTAACGAACATAGCTTCAAGATGGCGACGGACGAATTTAAACCATATGATTGAACATGACGGTAAACAAGTTTTTTACAATGATGCAGACACGCAGTTGATGAAAATATTTTATT
>CABFVX010008001.1:0-19223 GCA_902151425.1 Timema shepardi
AGTAGTTCTGTGAACAGTAGACCTCACTCCCTCCATGTTATTATCGTTACTACAGTCTTACCAGTAGTTCTGTGGACAATAAACCTTGCTCCCTCCATGTTATTATGGTTACTACAGTCTTACTAGTAGTTCTGTGAAGAGTAGACCTCACTCCCTCCATGTTATTATCGTTACTACAGTGTTACTAGTAGTTCTGTGAACAGTAGACCTCACTCCCTCCATGTTATTATCGTTAATAGTCTTAGTAGTAGTTCTGTGAGCAGTAGACCTCACTCCCTCCATGTTATTATTGTTAATAGAGTCTTACCAGTAGTTCTGTGAACAGTAGACCTCACTCCCTGCATGTTATTATCGTTAATAGTCTTACTAGTAGTTCTGTGAACATTAGACCTCACTCCCTCCATGTTATTATTGTTACTACAGTCTTACTACAAGTTCTGTGAATATAAGACCTCACTCCCTCCATGTTATTATCGTTAATAGTCTTACTAGTAGTTCTGTGAACAGTAGACCACACTCCCTCCATGTTATTATCGTTACTACAGTCTTACTAGTGGTTCTGTGAATAGTAGACCTCACTCTCTCCATGTCCTTATCGTTAGTACAGTCTTATTAGTAGTTCTGTGGACAATAAACCTCACTCCCTCCATGTTATTATTGTTACTACAGTCTTACTAGTAGTTCTGTGAACAGTAGACCTCACTCCCTCCATGTTATTATTGTTACTACAGTCTTACTAGTAGTTCTGTGAACAGTAGACCTCACTCCCTCCATGTTATTATCGTTAGTACAGTCTTACTAGTGGTTCTGTGAATAGTAGACTTCACTCTCTCCATGTCCTTATCGTTATTACAGTCTTATTAGTAGTTCTGTGGACAATAAACCTCACTCCCTCCATGTTATTATCATTATTACAGTCTTAATGGTAGCTCTGTGAATAATTGACCTAGCTCCCTTGATGTTATCATCGTTACTACACTATTAATATTTATCTTAGAATTTTTAATTGAAATATCTCCTCGCATATGTATCCAAATTTTTGTCAAGGTATAAGTTAAAACCATTTTTAAAAAAACTGAGTTCACTCAACCGGGATTAAAACCCGTTTCTCAATCATCGGCAGTTCATTCTATTGAGAAAGTGATAGCTATTAATCGGCCACCGCGTCTGGTAAAGAAAGATTATAATATATTATCTGTGTGTTAATATTTTATGTTAATTAACAACTGGTTTTAAAGTTTGAAAGCTTGTGATATTATATAATTTTTTCTAAATATTTCTCATACCTTATATTTGCTGAAAAAATTGTTTATTTTTTATTGTCTGAATGGCTTATTGTTTGGCGAATATAAAAATATGCCCATTGAATTATATCCATTAGATGACGAGGAATATTAAAATACTTGTGGTAAATAAAATAGGTAGGGGTGAATGCATCATTTCACCCCCTTCCCTCGCCCTCTCTGCCGCTTACCACACTCCAAACAAGCCTTGTCTTAGCCATCGCATTTGGATATCGACATTTCGACCGCTTGCAATCGATACGTTTGGTTATATTCCCCTGATCGATTATACCTCCTCCGGCGAGCATTTAGCTGATCTCTACCACTTAAGTAGGGGTAGGGGTAGAGCGGTCAATACTGTCTAAACATAAGAGGGTAGATTTATTTGTGTCATTCACTTCTAGTCTTAATACACCCTGATTTTTTATAGAAAGCTCCTTTCGTCCAACAACACTGATGCAAATGGACTAAAATTAACATTCTAAAAATATGTCTTAATTATTTGTTTTATTTATTATGAAGTTCATATATAAGTCTATCAAAAGATTTCAATAATACTTTCTTATGGATTATGTCTACTGTATAATTTCTCTTTACATAATTAATAAAACGGATCAATAATCTAAACACAATAGATTTTTTTCCACTATTGTGGCAACGCGAGTTTCCAGTTTTAATATTATGAAAATCAGTCCTGACCCGTCCAGACTACAAACATTTTATTACACTTTAATTATTGGGTTGAGAAAGAAAGCGTTTACCAGCGTTTATTACACTTAAAGTGTAGGTATGAGGAAAAAGAAATGTACCTGTGTTTATTTGGAGGGGAAGTGATAAACCATTTAGTTTTTTTTAAACCCTGTACACACCCAGTCGGGATTTGAACCTTGACCTCTACGTCCCTGCAAACTAGTCCAGGCAAGCTTCACGTTTAATCTATTTGCCAACCAATGTATTATGGAATTATCTTTATAAATACGATAGAACTTCCCCACCTAGGATTTATCGTCCATATTTTATTCCTCTGAACACAGTTCAAATTATTACTTACTTTGGGTATTACATGACCTCACTAAGTGAAACTAGATGTAGTAGCTTTCCGAGCTGTCAAATAAGGCCTCTACTATGCATATTATACTCTACATTACTTTGTTGACTGGGAAAGTGTTGGTAGTAGAGCTTTTCTAACTCTAATATATAATACACGCGTAGTGTGTGTAGGTCACCAACAAACCTGTGACGCACTAGCCTGTAAGGTCACGTGTGGAACGCATGGCTCGCTGACGCATCATTACCCCCACAAAGGTTTCATTTCCCCCAACCTCTCGTTTAACCACCAAGCCTTCACCGCATCAAAGCGATCATACCTTTACGCTCTTCCTCAGTGCATTATAAAATGGCTACTGGGTTGGAGTTAGCTTGTTTTATAGTTTATTGGTAGTGCCCAAGGTTTACAAACTTACTTACTCTTTGGCATTAGGAGATCGAGAATTCCCTACCACAACTACTAAAGTACGCCACCTATCGCTATCTTGAGCTATATATATATCAGGCCCACTTCACTACACCCTTTATCCTATCATCAGCGTTCTAGTAAAAATGCTATTTATTTTGTTTACTATGACTACTTCAAAGCTAAGGAATTTCATTAAAAATTATGACCATTGCTCAGCATCTGCACTAGACCCTCTAATCCCAGGACCACCAAGTCTTAATGCTAGTATCTTGTCAAATAAGCCCCTTAACTCAGGTTGACAATGCCTCTCCACATTGTTACAGGATGAAATAATACACTTAACTTACTACATAATAATTTGCACTGTGTACCATGAAGTAATAAATAAAAAAATATATTGAAATCATTGTTGAATCTTATTTATGTAATCTTAGACAAATACATGTCACTACACCTATCTAGGGATATTGCTGTAAGTATAAAACAAATTGTTACAAAATAATTTAAAATAAAATAATCCGCCTCGGTGGCGTAGTTGGCTAACGCGCTAGTCATGTTGAGCTCAACCGCTGAGGACGGGGAGATCGAGGTTCGAATCTCGTTCGGGTGAACTGGGGGTGGTTTTCCCTAAATGGTTTTCCTCTCTCCCTCCACGCAAATGCGGGTTCACTTCCTCTAATTCAACCTTACCAATTCCTAATCCATTAGAGTAATTAGTACTTAAACGCGTATAACCCGAACGGGTAGTAAGACGCGGTGCTAAATATTATTATTATTATATTATATTAAAGTAGAATAGACATATAAATATTACAATCTTTGATGAGATAAATATTGAAATCTGTTATATTAAACACACATTGTTTAAATATATTTTGTAATTATTTATCCACCAAAATCAACACCACAACAATGTAATTAATTAAAATAAATAAAGAAATCTTAGTGTTTAAGCACAGTTTAAAATGGTTTAGTAATGTTAAGAAAATAATAGTTATGAAACTATTTAAATAGTGACAACATTTCAGTTCTGGGAGAAGTAATAATTAAAATAAATATTAAATTATTTTATATCTTGCTGTACTGTTTTCAAATGGTTTATTGATTTCGATGGCTAGAATTAAGTAAGATACATTTTTAAGACCCATGTAGAAAAATGTCTTGGTTCCTTTGGAAAATTTGGACGTTGATTTTTTTAATACTTTAACATACAATATTGAAAATGCATTTCCACAAACTCTCATAGTTTAATCTTAAACACTATTTTATTTTTCCTTGGTAACATATATCTTGTTGGTGACATTACATCTTTTAAGTTTTAAAAGCCCAACCCATAAAACCACAATGTTTTATTTCCCTTCCACCTTGAAACATTTGAAGGAAAGGGATAAAATTACAGGCCAAAGATTAGTCATTAAAAGAGTTGAAAATAATGGGAGAGTTAATAGAATAATGAAAGCAAAATAATTGAGAGATAACACGTCATACACTATTTGTGAAAGATAAATCTTTTTATTCAATACTTTAATCAAAGATTCGAGATTGTGCCATTCGGAAACCAACAGCTGGCTATCCCTATCCCTCATTGAAGTTCTTATTTAATATCGTGAGATCTTGGGGTGAATTCGGCTCTTGTCGGCCAACTACAGTAGGCCCACGGCTTCTTTGGTGCTGACTGACAGCTCGCAGCTGACTTCTGACAGTAAACATTTAGGTATATATCTAAATTTTGACTGTTATAAATGACAGCTACTAAACACATGTTTTTGCAGATCATATGGTTCGGCGTAGAGATACATAATTTGGTCTGATAGCTCTTCAAAGCTGTCAGTCAGCACCAAAGAAGCCATGGGGCTACTGTAGTTCCCGAACCAGAACGCAGTGGCTCCGAGTGCACCACCGTCGCTTCTTGTGGTCCATTTTCCAGAGAAAAGTAATAGTTTTTTCAAGACATGAATGGATTATAATAGCGCAAAAAAAGCTAGGGAACCCAAGCTATGTTTTATTACAGTATTTATCTGATATGAAGTGAGATCATGTATTTAGTTATCAGTAAATAATTAAAGAAAATACTAGAATTATGAACCAAGTTCATGTAGCACAACAAATATTTATAATATAAATTGTTATAAATAAATAAGATATAGGAGTATTAAATATAACGTTAGAGAGTCTGGGTCTTCCTGATTGTTACTTCCTATTGGGTTTACCAGTAAATACCTCGAACGCGGTTCTAAACTATTCTATAGATTAAGGAATTATTTTAAAATTTAGTTTTTTGTTTAAGATTTTTATATTTCCTTTACTTTTTTAATTACTATTTTACAAACCTATCATAAATAACTTCTGAAAACGCCTTAAATCACGCTGTAATTGCTCGGTTAACCTGTTTAAGCCACAAGTTCAATCCTGTTCTTGCCTTTGGCCTCTATTAGGTTTTTATTGGCATCGCGTCACTTTACTCTGTTAGAGTTTATGCACTAACTACGCTATTGTGTTTAAAATGAGGAAGGTTTATTTTTTTGAAATTGTACCCCACATTTATGTGAATAACGGGAGGGAAAACTATATAGGAAAAACCACCTTCATTACAGTCTACCGACTATCCCACCAGGGCCAGTTCAAGTATGATGCCTTAGACCATGCGTCCAATGAAGCGAGCCTTCTAGATTAAATGAACTCGTTATTTCCGTCAGTTTCTTTCTAATATCTTTGAGCAGTGGCGTCGTCCTGGCACCCGCCGCTTCATGGAGCTCCGGTCCGCAGTGATCCCGATTGACGTCACTGGCACTGCAGTCAGAAGAACATTTTGCTTCTCTATTCCTCTCTTACTTCATCCATCTCTCTTTTTTTCTCATCTTCTATTCAAAGGATAGAAAGAAGTTGGAGGATAAGGCTAGAACGCTGACATAAAAACATACCTCCTTGTGAATTGTGAATTGTCCTGTCATTTTGTTATACTTCTGTCTTAGCGTGCCTGTGTTTGTGCGTGCGTGTGTGTGTGTGTGTGTGTGTGTGTGTGTGTGTGTGTGCACGCGCATGGAGGAAGGAAGACGCTAGAAAACTAGAGGAAAATAATATGTTGAAAAGGAAACAAGGAGAAGATGTGTGTACTTGTGTGCGTTTAGTTGGCTCAAGTTTCATTGTTGGATCAACGACGAGAGTATTTCTTTTTTTTTAAAAAGAGAAAAACGTCAAATACAGGATAGTCAAATCTCGTAAAAGATTACATAGCTATAGGATGCCCCACTTTGTGGCTATACCAAAGTAAAATTTTATAATACAAGTTTATACTTTTCCTCATTTGTGAAAAAACAAAACACGTATACATGTATAATATCGTTACTAAAATACATTGAATAGGGGTGATCACATGGTCTAGGGTTGCGATTCTCGACCTTTTCTAAATCACGGACACACTGAACAAGGCGCTAAAATAATTGTCAAGGCACACCATCAGTTTTATAATGAGAGAATCTATCAATAAAAATAGTTTGTGTTTAAAAGCTTAGTATCTAAAATTCTAATATGTTGTTTTTAAAAATAGTGTTGATCATGGATTTTAAAATATTAAATTTTATTCCTCTAACTTTTTCTCGCTTATTTTTTTTACCTACCTTCAAACTCCCACAGAAAATCGGTTGAAAATCGTTGGTCTAAGGTATAACATTCACAATATACTGGATTGTCGATGACGTGGCAGTCGAGGTTCGGATCCTTCCCGGGAGTACAGAGGCTGGTTTTCTTAAATGGTTTTCCACTCTCCCTACATGCAAATTTGGGTACATTTGTGTGATATATACATGAGTGTCGTATATGTATAGAAGTGTATTGGATGTAAATAAGTGTAATACATGTTTATACAGATATACACTGGAAATCGAATAGATAGATTTTTACAAACGTCCATAAACTATTCATTCCATTGTAGCTCAGATTAAATTACTTATTTTAGGAGCTATGTGCTTTAAATAAGTATTGTATTAACAGTGGTAGTCTTCTTAACTAAAACAATATATTGAGTTATTTTATATATTACTCCAGACAGTTTTAAGATAATTACTAAATTAACGAATTTACTGAGGCTTTAATCGGGGTGGATGATTTATGAACACCCTCTATACATAATTGTTCCAGTAGTAGGCATATATATATATGTATATATATATATACGCAATTTTTAGCAGCGTCCATATATATGTATATAACTTACAGCAGTATTCATTCATTTATATCGTTCTGAAAGGTATTTTTTCGTACCAGAAACAGTATGATAAAAGGTATTTGTAATAAAACCAGGCTGTATCTAAGATTTATTTAAATGTTGGCTCTAGGGTTCAACCCTTCTTTTGGCGTCCCTCTCCACCCTCCTGCCTCCCAATCATTATCCGGTGCGTGCGCATATTTTTATCCTCTGCAGTGAGAATAGTTGATCGTGAGACCGGCAATAATCCGAGTGATGTTTGTTTGTCCCTCTCTGATGGCTGGTACTTGTCCGCAAAGCTTGAATCATTCACAAGGCCACATACGGAGATTGCAGGAATTCACGATTCAGCAACGTCGTTAATTTGCCTCTTCTCGGCAACATCGCGTAAGTGCGGTATTACACTGCCATGTATATTTAATTTAAACAAAATATTTAGTTTTAAAAAATATACATAGCATCGACGATTCAGCAAAGAGCTTTTATAAAATAATGAAAAAGATTTGTAGAATATTGTTATAATATTCTACAAACATTAAATTATATATATACTATCCGTTCAGGTTGATATTATATATATAAAGGATTTGTAGAATATTATAACAATATTCTACAAATCCTTTTCATTATTTTATAAAAGCTCTATATATACTATCCGTTCGGGTTGATATTATATATATAAAGGATTTGTAAAATATTATAACAATATTCTACAAATCTTTTTCATTATTTTATAAAATCTCTTATCTGAATCGTCGATGTTATGTATATTTATATTTTTATTCATATATATTTATGTATATATATATATGTATATTTATATATATGTATACATATATATATATACACACATCCCGGTCGGATAGTAAGACGAGGTGCTAATAGTAATTTTATAAAACGTTTACATTATAGAACACGCACTGAGGTTTTATCAAAGAAAATGGCGATGTTTGAAACATGAGAAGCATTTAAAAATATAATAAAGTGTTTTTGTTACTAACCAATGGAGTAGCTTTGGTAAGAAACCTTTTAACAAGTTTTTTTGTACATTCTTAAACATATTTGCTATGGTTAAGCGTCTTCAATTTAATGTTCTTAAAACAGACAATTAATGTCTCCCCGAGTATATTGAACCAACTTTGAAAGTAGCGTAATGTAATGTGGTAACACGTCTACTATCAAAGATGATGACCTCAGAACATTTATCATATATTTATTAAATGAGAATTTTCCTACCCGCTTCGGTGGTCGAATGGTTTACCGGTTACTGAGAGATTAGAGTTTGAATCCCGGTCGGATGTAGAGAGGATGTTTATTGATAAATGATTTCCCAATTGCCTCCACGTAGATTCGGGTGCATTTACTTTAAATTCAGCTTTTTTCTTCTTAAACCAATAGTTTAAGACATTAAATGCATACGGAAACCCCAAATTCACTGTGAGATGGAATGCAATAACAAAGCTAGTGTTTTTATTTGTACATATGGATATCATATATAAGGCTTTATCGCTAGTTTTTATTGTATTTTAGGTATTTAACGTTCTTTTCTGAACAAACTGACTATACATCAGCACACGACTCATAAATTGACTTCAATCTAGGACAGAAACAACAGCCAGCGCCCCTGGCCATTAATTCATCAACGTGAAATGGAAAACATTTCAGCAATTCTAAATTGTTCGACCGCGCCTGCGAATCCAACCCGGGACTATTAACTCAGTAGGCAGACATGCTACAGACTGAGATGAGGCGTCGGACCTGATCGCTTGTAAAGGATGTTGCCTGTCTGTGACGTCACGCCAAGTCGAAATAGTATTTCCTATTTTAATATATTCACGCTCTATTCGGTGAGATTTAAAGATAAAACATTGAAACAAAAAAAAACATAAATTCTTAATTCTAAAAATGGTCTTACATTGTCACTAAACTATGTTTATGATCTTGAAGTAGTTATTTTAAGATTATCTTAAAGTCGTCTACAATTCAGGCAATTTTGTTTTTCACAAAAAATTAACTATAAGAACCTTTCTGATAGGATGTGAATAAAAGAGTCCGTTGGAGCATTTTTTTTATCTAGGATAGAGAGCAAGAGATCATATAATTCTGAAATGCGAGTCAAGGCTGTTCAGGCGCAAATACTAGAGTAGATGTGTATACTCGTCAGTGGAAGAGGGGAAGTGTAATCAGCAGGTAAACAAAAAACTGTGCACGATGAACTAACTGTTTATTTTCTTCCCTCTCTTTCTACTTCGTACATTGGATAATATAGTGTTGTAGTGCTTAGAGTGCTAGGTGCATCGAGTTAAGAAGCGAAATAGGTTCGAATTCACAAAGTAAGCGACGACGGAAGCTTCCTCGGGCGCACATGTTTGAAGTGCCCCTCCAACTGCCCTGGAAGTTTGGCAGACAGTGTTGCAGTACGTGCCTGCCTAGTTACGAATTCATCGCGCCCGGACGTCAGACACGCGGGAGTCGTCCAGACCGACCGGCCAATGGTAGCGTCCATCCACATCGATCAGTGGTGGGAACTTCATGGAGGTCACCTGCTCCTTGCTTCGGAACAACGTACAAACCATTGATTGCCGGTGATACACCGTTTCTTGGAAACCGATAAACAGGTAGTGCAGTTCAATCGAGACACATATCGTAGCGGGTTTTTTTCTCTCTCAAGGTCAGGTCACTCCCAGAAAGTCTCGAAGCATCGTGTTGATAATAGATACCGTGTGAACAGTAACAAGTATGAAGATATAATTGATTCACGCCAACTTTGGACTTTTCTGATAGTTCTAACGATTACTGAAAAGTTGTTCCATACCTGTCCATCTAGTAAATGTGTTTTCTCATTTTCACAATTAAGGTCAGTTTTATCACTTTTCAAAGTGACAAGACAAAGTTTTAGACTGGGCCTAAATAATAATAATTATTATTTTTTTAAAGTGTTTTTTGTAAATGCCAGAAAGGACCAAAATTACCGTGAACAGATTATGTATATTGTAGAATTTTGGCAGGACTAAACTTTGATCAAAATACAAACATGATTTTTTCGGTAAAAATTGATACAATTTAATATAATGTTATGTGTATTGATAGCTTATATCAAACTTGTCAGTTGAACATCAAAAGATTTGATGTATGAATACATAAAAATAGATCTATTAACTTTTCTAACAGTCAGATAAGGTATTTCCTATGAAAAATGGATTGAATGTCTGTTTGGTCTATATTAAGTTATATTTTTTTTGTAATAAATTAATACGATATAAATCGTCTTATTAATCTGTAAGTGTTCAGATAATATACACACCATTCTCATTCTTTTACTCTCTAGTTACTATATCATATAATTTGGATTACATATTATTTTTGTAAATTTATAATCTGTTTAATGATTATAAATACGAGTTTTAACCGTATGCAAATATATTAATCGTTCCAAAGTGGTAGCTATGAGGAATATACCGGCATTTGTGTGGAGACAAAGTGGGAAACCATTTACCTAAAACAAACACAAGAGCTAGTCTCCTGGGGTTAGTTTATTACTGTTAAAAGGGGGAAGCCCCAATTACAGTAATGGTAAATATTTTTGGCCATGTCGGGTATTGAAACCGGGGACTCTTACCTCATCAGGAGCTGCACTATCGACCGAGATGAAGGTGTCGCATTCTTTGCTGTATGAAGTGTTACACAAATACCAAAAGCAGAACCCACTCTCGAGGTAGTTGTCACGTGTGATATATCACTGTGGTTTTCCCAGCTTTTATTTCCGCTAGTGCGAGTGTATTCGTGCACATAATCTAAAACTACCCCCATCATCCCTTGAATTAAGTCAATAATAATAACGGCGTTGGCATATAACCCGAACAGGTAGTAAATCGCCATGTTAAGAAAAAAACTGCGTTAAAATGTAATATGAAAAATTAGCTATTAATTAGTCGTAGGTAAGTAATCTGTCATATGAGGTGTATTTGTGTGTTTATGTATGCACAAAATACCCCTACTTACTCTTCCGGGATACCCAAATGTTTACACTAATGGATAAGGAATTAATAAAGTAGAATTTACAAGTTATATATTCAAATTTGGATCTAGGAAATGCACAAAACAGTTTAATAAAAAATAATTTCAGTACAGCAAACCTAGATCTGAAGCATAACCTCCACTTCACAGGAAAATCCTACTAAAGGAGGTCGATGTCTTAGCCCACCTGCCCATCGATACATATTTGTGTGCATACTGTTGGCAATGTAAAGCGATGTTTACCCCCTTTCGCCCGTTGTTGTTCGATTCAGAAGTATGTTTCTAAAAACATTTGGTTATTTGTTCGTGTTTTTATTTCTGAATCAATATTTGGCAACGTCTTAAATTCCAAGCTTGTGAAATGTATCCATCTCAACACAACGTTACCAGAATAGGTCCTTATTATAACTTTAAAACTGACTTCAAATACAATAGACAAAATCTAATGCAACAAAGAGTTTATCGCTAACGATCCAGTCACTAATTTTTGTCACCCTCAAATACTTTAGTTCAGTGTTATTTTTTACTAATTTGTTTACTTTGATACTTTTCCTTGAAATTATTTATAATTAAAAACAATATTTTCATCCAATGTTTTGTCTTTATATTCTTTGCAGGAAAGAATATTTTAATAATTTTTATCATTAGTTATTTTGAAGACAGCTGTAATTATTTCTCCAGGATTTGTGTATGTTTCCAAAGTTTAAAATAATATATACATAAATAAATAACAGTCTTTGTTTTTTTATTGATGCGTACTTTTACCCCTCACACCTTGCTACCCGGCCCTTACCACTATGCCATTGTGTCACGTGGCTGACCGATAAACTCCATAAATTGAATTTTGGCACCTGAAAACTACAATTCATCACCATACGAGTAAAACCAATTAATTTCTATGAAAATCCAAACAAAGCTACTTTAACATGTTATATTAATGATTAAGTTTATTTCCTACACTAAATCGGGCAGTTATATACTATAATGCTCTTAACACGATGCACTAAACAATAGTCCTGTCTTTAAGAGTTTCACCTCGCCCAGAGCATAACTAGGCCTATACATTCTAAGACCCAGACTGGACCACGATCAACCTACACGCGTCCTCCGACACTTCCGTGACGTCACCAGAACGCCATGTGCCATTGCCGGACACACACTTGTTATAGTAACCATAGATGGGACGTAGAGGGTACACGGTGGGCACGCAGACTAAATGTCAAGCTCATATAATCTGGTTTGACGATGATGATCGGAGTGGGGGTTCATTTCCTGGCCTGGCATAACGAGAGCGGTTTTAATTAATTATTTTAATCCCATCTTCTCTCAACGTAAATGTGTGTATATTTTCCCTGAATTCTACCTTCCTCATTTCCATATAATTTGAATAAATAAATATGGATAGGAAAATAATACAGTCGGTAATTGCATGCTATTACTCGGTCAGTAAGTTGTTACCATCTCGCCTGATGTCCAGGAATGCAAGACTCAGAACAAACTAAACAATAATGTTACCGGTTGTTCTCTATGTGTATGTGTCCACTTACCTTACGTGACAAAAAACAAATTTAGGGTATTCTATTATTTATTTCATTTTATTATTATTATTAGCACCTTGTCTTACTACCCATTCGGGTTGTACGCACTTACGCTAATATGTAATGGTAGGGTTATTGTGAGATGAAATGTAGGACCTACAATTTAACGTGGAATCTGAACCACGGTGGAGGCCTGGCATTCCCCACATTCACAAGATGTCTTGTCAGGGGTAAAGGAAGGGTCTGGCAATCAGATAAATCTGTGCCGGGACCTAGGGTCTTCTTAAACAAGGTACTTATGAAGATATTAGGTCCAAAAAGTGATGAGGATACTGGGAAGATGAAGATATTACACAATGATGAGTTACATACCCTGCATACATTAAAAGTAATTGCTAGGATAGTAAAATCTTGTAGATTATGTTGGGCAGAACATACAGCGCGAATGGAAGAATATATAACTGTTCAGGGTAATGACTGGCAAACCCAATGGGAAGAGACCATGGAGCTATTAGAGGACATCCCTATGCTGTAGCGTTACGAGAAAGTGAAGCCGGCTACGCCCCCCTCACGGAGAGACGGATCAAGCCACTGCATGGCATATTATGGCAACCAGCCGCCGGTTTAACATGGGAAGCGCGCTCACTTGAATTAGAATACAACCCGATCGATGGCTTATAGATGATTTATATAAGTAGGGTGTAAGTGCTGAAAAAATGTGTGCTATTTTTATTTAAAAAAACAACATAAAAGATTACTTTGTATTTCGGGTGATAACAAGCGTCCGAAAATGCAAACTAGCCGAAAATGTAGTTGGTTTTTGCTAATATTAATAAACTAGCTTAAAATTAGAGTATGTTCAAGCTAAAATGTGTATGTTAACGGCAATATGTGTAAGCCAAGAATTTTATAAAATGCCTAGGCTTTATATATAATATCCTGAAAATGATATCTAAGAGGTAGTATCTTCACTAAAATGCATTAAAAATAGCTTCGGCTATTGTTTCATTAATTTTATATATAATTCCTAAGTGGTTTTAGCAAAGTATGAAATTAATTAGTCTTGCTGATGTATTTTATACTTTTCGTAGGAAATTTATATAATAAGCAGTCATTATATACCACCGCGAACAATAGCTAATCTAACCTAACCTAGCCTAACCTTGACTTACTTAACTCCCCTATTCTAAAATAACCTTACCTGACCAACTTAAAACCTAGGGATTAAGTGAACCTGCAAGAAAAAGGCGCAAGACCTACATAGAACTGGATAAGAGAATTTATAACATATTCCGGGACTTTAAAAATACAAAGAACTTGAAAATAATTATGAAATACGACAGCAAAACTCGTTTATTTCATACTTTTCCTAAACCACTCTGGCATTATATAGAAAGTATATGCATTGTATAGAAAGCCTGGATTTCACACATTGCTGATGACATAATTAAATATATAATCATTTTTTGAGTATTGTAGTCTTTTTTAAAAAAACTCATATTAGCGTTGTTGTAACTTACCCAACTTTAGTAAATTGTGAGAATAGTAACTGTTACGCACAGAATGATTCCGTTTGGAAAGGGGGAAATGGTAAAATTTCTTTCTCGGTTTATTAAGTACCGTAAATATATAACATATAAGTTATACAAAGGATAGGTCTATATAATCATGATTGTTTGTTAGGAAATGCAAGCAGTCATGCGTCGCCCGGTATTATTCATACTCTCTTCACCCCAACATTCCCCGAGTCAAGGTCGGCTTCATTTGCACGTCAAGATAGAACCTCCATATATATAATAGCTCTATTGAAGAGACCAATTGGTAATACCCAGCCGCAGATTGGGGGAAAATGTTATAATGTACTTGAAACAGATAGGATGTAATTAGATGGACTGGATAGAACTAGCTTAAGATAGGGATATGGTGTAATGAGGTGGACTTGATATAACTAGCTCAAGATAAGGATAGGATGTAATGAGGTGGAGTTGATATAACTAGCTCAAGATAAGGATAGGATGTAATGAGGTGGCCTTGATATAATTAGCTCAAGATAAGGATAGGGTGTAATGAGGTGGACTTGATATAACTAGCTCAAGATAGGGATAGGGTGTAATGAGGTGGCCTTGATATAACTAGCTAAAGATAAGGATAGGGTGTAATGAGGTGGACTTGATATAACTAGCTCAAGATAGGGATAGGGTGTAATGAGGTGGCCTTGATATAATTAGCTCAAGATAAGGATAGGGTGTAATGAGGTGGACTTGATATAACTAGCTCAAGATAGGGATAGAATGTAATAAGGTGAACTTGATATAACTAGCTCAAGATAAGTATAGGGTGTAATGAGGTGAACTTGATGTAACTATCTCAAGATAGGGATAGAATGTAATGAGGTGAACTTGATATAACTAGCTCAAGATAAGTATAGGGTGTAATGAGGTGAACTTGATATAACTAGCTCAAGATAAGGATAGGGTGTAATGAGGTGAACTTGATATAACTAGCTCAAGATAGGGATAGAATGTAATGAGGTGAACTTGATATAACTAGCTCAAGATAAGTATAGGGTGTAATGAGGTGAACTTGATGTAACTATCTCAAGATAAGGATAGGATGTAATGAAGGTGGAGTTGATATAACTAGCTCAAGATAGGGATATGGTGTAATGAGGTGGGCCTAATATAACTCACTCAAGATAGAGATAGGTGGCGTACTTTTATTAGTGTGGCAATGAACTTTCAAATTACTAATGCAACAGAGTAAGTTAGTAGGCCCGGACAGGTAGTAAGACACGGTTCAAATAAAATTTGTTGAGGAATCCTGAAACCCTCATTTGTAACTCCCGTTGCCGTTAGTAAAACGCTCTTTTTCTTCACCTATTGACAATTCACGATCCACCACTAGAAAGCTAACAGATGACAGGGGTAACCAAACTATTAATTAGACGAGAGTTGATGACAGTTTCGCACGTGACCAGACTATTGCCTAGATTAAGTGGTGTGTCGACTGTCGAGCCACATCTCGTTGCAGCTACGTACGTTTGTCACAGTCTCTATTTACCTGTGACCCTATCAATAATAGAACGCTCTACGGCTTATATAGTCCTTTGAGGGGCCATTGTACTGCCGTGAAGTTGAAACTCTCACGTGTTGCGTAATGCATCGATCGACCGTGCGGTGCCGTGTGCGTGTCGCTGTTCAACCGGCTCGCTACTTCAAGACTCGCTAGGTACAGGATGGAAGGGGGTTTCACTTGTTTTCTATCCCAGTGTACTTGTCTCCCACTTGTTTACTATCCCAGTGTACTTGTCTCCCACTTGTTTTCTATCCCAGTGTACTTGTATCCCACTTGTTTACAATAACAGTGTACTTGTCTCCAACTTGTTTACTATCCCAGTGTACTTGTCTCCCACTTGTTTTCTATCCCAGTGTACTTGTATCCCACTTGTTTACAATAACAGTGTACTTGTCTCCAACTTGTTTACTATCCCAGTGTACTTGTATCCCACTTGTTTACAATAACAGTGTACTTGTCTCCCACTTGTTTACTATCCCAGTGTACTTGTCTCCCACTTGTTTACAATCCCAGTGTACTTGTCTCCCACTTGTCTTCTATCCCAGTGTACTTGGCCCCCAATTGTTTACTATCCCAATGTACTTGCCTGTACTTATCTCCTACTTGCTTACTCTCATACCATACATTATATTATTCATAAAGATAAATCAATAAGTTTGGTTAGGCATACATTTTTGTAATTGCGTTACCTATAAAAAAAATAAAAAAAAGGTAAATAAAAGAGCCATTTAAAAGATACAATGAACCAATTTTTATAAGAAAATATTTGTTAGACTAATTTATATATTTTAATAATATAAAGATCAATATTATATTATGTCTAATATTGTTTTAAAAATAGTATTATTATACAGGTTGACAATAAACCGTACTAGTTTTAAACTACAATTCAAATTAACTTAGAATAAATTAGTCTTCAGACGTTAATTTGGCCTTGATATGTCTGGTTTTTATCAGAGTATTATTTCAAGGAAGTGTTTTACATCATAGTGTATTCCCTACCCAGTTATACCTTGATTTTGGTAGGAAGTTCATTCTGGGAAACCTTATATCCTACAAAAAATATTACTATTCAATAAGATTCTAATATGAAATAATGCTCTCCACAACAGAATTTGTACCTAGATTTGAATATAGCAAGATAGTCATTGTTTTACTGTCAGAGTGTACTTTCTAACCAGTGTGTGAAAAAAAGTATTCGCTTGCTTTTAACTCCAGCCCCAAAGAGAATTTTCAAATCCGAGAAAGAATTTTATCTCGAGAATCTGGGAACCACGCGGAACCTAGAACCCTTTTAGGCTTAGCATGGCTTGCCTATTAATATTAAAACGGTTACTTAAATGTTAAGTAGACTTGACAGTAAAGTTAAAGCACTAAAAGTGTGACGATTTCCAAACTAGATTTTATTATTGTAATTAGATTTATTTGATTATGTATCAAGATTAAAATACTAAACAATACAATATATGCCAATGAATCTAAATGTAATACAAATTATATGTTTTAGTTACACTGCACGCGTAGATACATTCAGTCAAATTTTCATAGCAAGAGCCTTTTAGAAAATACAAACATATATTCAGTGGATAAAATTTATTACTTCTACCATTTTAATAATGTAACTTTGTAGATAACTTATTAATAATATGTATCAAAAGTTACAGCCGAATATCTCGTGCCATGGCTTATTAATATACTTAAGTAAATTTAATAATTTTTATAGCTGTCAGATAAGATTATTCCTACGAAAAAGGGGTGGTAGATAAACTTTTACGTATCATTACGTTAAGTCATGTGATCTTCAGTTGTCATTTTTGATAGATGTTATCAATACCTATAAAATAACTCTAATGATACTGTAAAATGCTATCAAGGTTGACCACTGATTTTTTTTTATTTTCTAGAATTTCTTCACACCAAAATCCGACTATAGTTTTACATTGTTTGAACAAATATATATAAATTATAATTTGGGGCTTATTTACTATCTACACCCTGAGCTTGACAAGACTGTACTGGTAAATAGCTTCCTCCCATACAATAAAAAAAATCCGTTTAATCTTAAAAACACATACAATCCTTAATTCTATTTCGTGTGTGGTTGGTAGAAAATAAAAGTGAGTGGTTTAGGGGTGTTATGTTATCAGTAGCATAAAGTCTTGTCCTGGCAACAACTTACTAGACAAGCCAGCTAAAATGACTCAATAAATCTATGTATTTCTATTAGTTGATAGCTTACAAGTACCTACATCATTGATCACGTGGTCTAAGGCATCAATATCATAATAGTCTCCCTTTAGGGTGATGGGGATATCGGGGTTCTAACCCTGATCGGGTGCACTGAGGGTGGTTTTTCATAAATTGGTGTCCATTCTTCTACGCAAATAGGAGTTTATTTTCTTCTAAATTCTACCTTTCTCGTTTCTACAACATTAGGTAGTTTAAGTAACTGGAAAGATATGTAGCATTCAGCGACATGGGTGTACAAATAAAAGAAATTAAACTTACCCCATCATATTGCAGCTGGTGTCAACAGAGAACACTAACGCGAGTTACAATCAAAACAGACCTACTCATCCGCGCGTTGGATGTAATACTGAACCCAGATTGTGTATTATATTTGTGCCAAAGATCTTAGTGACAAAGATCTTTCGTTGTGAAGATGTTCTACTCACCCCTAGTTTAGGAGGAGCTTTGGACTGAAAGGAACATTCTAGATGTATATTCTCATGCGCGTGTGTGGTTCACGAATGTTCCATGTGTGCCCCCACCCCTTTTTTCCCGTCGTTCCTTTTCTGGGTTGCGTTGAATATATAGTGGCGTCTGAGCGTTCAGACGTCACTCTTGGGCGTGATCAGATTGGGAGCAGGAGAAGCTCTAGCTTCAAGTAATATAAAATGTAAGGTCAAAATTTCCTTTCGGCTTCAATAATATTTCTTATTTATATCATGTTAACTTCTTATTCAAAATTCTTTTTTTGTTATTTAATCTTAAATTTATAATAATTGTAAATACGCTCGACTTCACTTCTAAGTCGATTAGTTACACGATCGAGACATGTATATCGATGATCGATCTTTATTTTGTTCTTCGAAAATAATAAATAAAAATCGACTATATATAAACTTTAGGATGTTAACGATATGTTGCCATCGACAAAAGAGTCGATTTTGAATCTCATGAATATTGTATTATTCGGTCTTTTGATAATAAATTTAAATATTTTTATGGATTCAGTAAAGCTTCTAAAATTCAATGATAGTTCTTTTATCCATGACGTTTCAACGTTAACTTTTGCAATTTGTTATGACAAAATGGTATAATTGTTAATAAATAAAAAAAAGAAGGAATGTAAATATTTGGGTAGAATTCTAAGTAAATATTATTGGACTAGTTAAATTGCTGTATAGATCTATATTCTAAATGTTTGGGAGAAATATTTTGTATAATTATCCAACTAAGGATAACCTCTTTAATGATCTATTTTCTTGTAACACATGAACTCGTAAGTAATTTTCTAGATATTATTTTTTAAGTTATCAATGCCATTTTACAGTATTGGGTTAATTTATGATAATGGCGATTTTTCTAAAGTACTAAAATTTGTTTGATAATATAAACCATGCGGGTTTTCCCTAAATATATTCATA
>CABFVX010008002.1:0-26959 GCA_902151425.1 Timema shepardi
TAATTTGGAAGCCCTTAAAAGCTATTTAGTGTGTTCCTGGGCTTTAGTTATTAAAATTGAATTCCTCTTTAAACTATCTGGAGTTTGATGTAAGACTATCTTTCAGCTTCATTTTTGAGGGTATTAAAGCGAAGTGAACTGCATCTAGGAGCTAGGGGGAGGGGGATATTTATTCCAGGGTCTGATTCTCCCTTGAAACCACAATTTTGACACGACTGGTTATAGATTTATTATTATTAATGTATAATAATAATAATAATTTTAGACTATTACATTTTGTAACTCAACAAACATGGTATATTTTAAATCCCTTCCTTCTTAAATAACACCTATGGTTAAGAGTTAATTTTTACAAATGAAATAAGGTTTCTTTAAAGCGGTGTTTACCCAACTTTTGACAGTCACGCACCTCTTTCAGGCCCATGCCCTAACTCTGCTGAGTCGATTTGTAAGTCATATGCTACTAAAACCGAGTGTTTATAATAGCAAAAATGACTACCCACTTCCTTTTAATATAACCTCCGTAATCCATAAAACTACTAACGTAATTAGTACATAAGCGTACAATACGAACGGGCTAGTAGTAAGAAACGGTGGTAAAAAAAAACACGTATTCATACGCCAAGTCATTTGATCTGCAGCTGTTACTTTTGATAGATATCATCAATACTTGTAAAATAACACTATTGATATTGTAAAATAATATCAATTTTGACCACAGTAAAATATATTTTAATTTTTTTAGAGGTCCTTTGAGTGAAAATCGTACTATAGTTACACCCAACCAAAATAATAAAGTGAACAAACAACATTGTAAACAGCAGCTTCGCGAGATTATATTCATTCTGTTTGCGGTCGAGCTCTATTTGCGCGTTTTGCTGCGGCTTTTCTCGGCACTTCTCGTCGCATGATCCTTCCTCCTGACCCCCTTCTTGTTTCCAAGGACCTTCTGACTCTGAATATCGCGCCCCTTGGGGGTGACCTCATCCCGTGACCCCTCCAGTAGAGGCAACTCGATGACCGACCTCTCCAGCTCCGTGGATGACAGCTGGTCGGACGACACTCCCTCACCATGCTTCGACGGAGACAAAAAAAAATCACGTCTTTTATACCCTGATTTGGGTGGGAGCCCATTTTGGAAGGCCTTATTTCTTACCAGAATATTATTGTTTAGTAGTATTTTAGTAGAATATTATTATTAGCACCGCGTCTTACTACCCGTTCGGGTTATACGCACTTACGCTAATGTGTAATGGTAGGATGATTGTGAGATGAAATGGAGGACCTACAGTTTAACGTGGAATCCAAACCACGGTGGAGACCTGGCATTCCTCACATTCACAAGATGTCTTGTCAGAGGTGAAGGAAGGGTTTGATAATCAGATAAATCTTTGCCGGGACCGAGTATTGAACCCCGGCCGCCAGCATAGAAGTCTGACACCTTACCCCTAGACCACCAGGTCACCGTTTAGTAGAATAAAAGGCCTTCTATAGCGGTTGTAGGATATAGTTTATGGAAGGCCTTATTTCTTACCAGAATCCTACTGTATTGCAGTATTTTGCTAGGATGAAAGGCCTTCTTTAGCGATTATAGAAAGTTATTTTTGGAAGGTCTTTTATCCTACCAAAATACACTCCACCCCCTTCGTTTCTCATATATATATATATATATATATAAGCTATATTTATTTATATAAAAACGATACTGCCATATTTCGTCAACATTCTATTGGACAACGCCATTGAAAATTAGCTTTCCATGCCCTTGTTGTTGTTGTTGGTTATATTTAATATTTGTATAACATGTGTCGGGGTTTACAATCGGTTAGTACCAATGTTCTTGCCCTATAAATAATAGACGTCAATTTTGTAAGTCGTGTGCTGATATGTATCATAATATGACACATCATAACAGCACACTACTTACAAAAAGTGCACCTATTATACAGATCGCTAAGTCTTGGTTACTAAAAATGATACGTTTTTTTGTTGTTGACATATTTGTGCCGTGATTGGGTATTAATTATGGTGATGTGGGATTTTATGGTGATATTGCCGTGTGATTCAGCACTCGGTTATGTAATCTGATTATATGTGATACTTATTCTTATGAAATGAGCAAAACTTTCGATGTTGCACACTATTTATTTAAATGATTAACACCTTCGGTACTGAAGATATGATATAAAATGGCACAGCTTTTTTTGGTTAAATTACGGATTTTTTGTGTGATATTAGACGTTGTGCGTTCTGAGTACTGTGTTCTGTGCATATTTATGTTAATACTATGGATTCATACGCACAAGCTACTTATATATGACTTACCCCTTGCCTCTTGGACCCCTTGTCACCAGTGTCAAAACTAGCTAATGGAAAAACTCCTGTCAACCTGATGTTGGGAAGGCTGGCTTCCTATTGGGTGGAGGGAGCCAGCATGTCAATTGCTTTTTTTTCTAATACAATGGAGTTGATCTTTTAAAGAATTTTTAAAAAAAGTGTAACATATTCAAATTACTTCTGAAAACATGTGATCCTCCATAGATGAAGTATTAAAAGGAAACTTTACATACAATTCTTTAAAGATAAATACACTTCATCCATAACTTTTTGAATATATGAAAGGGGTCCAAACCAGTATCATTACAATACTAAGGCCCCCTATAACGGATCCATTTTTACTTTAAATTATAAAATAAAGATTATTTAGCACTATTATTATTATTATTAGCACCGCGTCTTACTACCCGTTCGGGTTATACGCACTTACGCTAATGTGTAATGGTAGGGTGATTGTGAGATGAAATGAAGGACCTACAGTTTAACGTGGAATCCGAACCACGGTGGAGGCCTGGCATTCCCCACATTCACAAGATNGGACCTACAGTTTAACGTGGAATCCGAACCACGGTGGAGGCCTGGCCTTCCTCACATTCACAAGATGTTTTGTCAGAGGTGAAGGAGGGGTTTGGTATCAGATAAATCTGTGCCAGGACTGAGGATTGAACCCCGGCCGCCAGCACAGAAGTTTGACACCTTACCCCTAGACCGCCAGGTCACCTACTATTTAGTACTAAGTGAATTACACTAATAGCACGGCAATGGAATTAATTCTACAAGCTATATACAAGAGTTACATTAATCATTAATGAATATCAACACATAGAACCGCTTCGGTGACCACGTGGTCTAACGTGCTACTCTCGCAGTAGACTAAGCTGCCGATGACGAGGAGATCAAGGTTCGAATCTCAGTTAGGTGTATTTCTACCAAAAAAGGGTTTCCCCTTTCCCTCAACGTAAATGCGGGTACACTTCCTATAAAATAGCCTCCCTACTCCTTAAAACCATTAGCATAATCGGTACATAAGTGTATAACCCAAACGGGTAGTAAGACGCAGGACTGAAAAAAATATTAACACAAAAGTGGTCTTTTTGAGAATATTATTGGAGAAGGGGGGCGGGGGGAGGGGCGGCGTGTCCTCTGATAGCGATGCCAGTGAAAGTGTGCGTGCATTAAAGGCACACACACACACACACACACACACATATATATATATATAACACCACGTCTTACTACCCGTTTGGTTTATACGCCTATGTACTAATTACGCTTACGGTTTAAGGGGTTAGGGAGGTTATGTTTATAGTAAGTGTAGGCCACCCGCATTTACGTGGGGCGAGAGTGGAAAAACACTATTGAAAAAAAATCACCCTCTGTACATCCGATCGAGATTCGAACCACGATCTCCCCATCATCGGCAGTCTAGTCCAACACGAGAGAGTAGCGCCTTAGACCATGCGGCCACCGAAGCGGGCGTCACACCTGTTTTTTCTCAGGCTCGCACTTGAGGATGAGGACAGGCTGTAAGGGTCGTGGTGCTGGGAGGATCGTGGCCATCTTCCGTCTGGTCTCCATTTCACTCAGACTAATTCCCTTGCGGCCCTTGCACAGGGACTGAACCTGGGACACAAACAGTTATAATACATTCACGGTAGGAATTACTCTCTGGAAGGTATTTTTTCCTAACAATATTCTACTATATAATAGATTTCTGGTAGGGAAAAAGGTATTTCAGAAATAAATTCTTGAGCTGAACAGACTTTACACTACAATTTTTTTTTATAGGAAATACCTTAATTGAAGACTAGAAAAGTTACTATACTTACCTTCACGTGATCATACGTCAAGTCATGGGATCGGCAGCTCTCAGCTTTAATCTATGGTCTCAATACGTAAGCAAGTATTGCTGTGAACAGTAGACCTACCCACTTCGGTGGACGCATGGCCTAAGGTGCTACTCTCGTGTTAGACTAGACTGCCGGAGAGATCAAGGTTTGAATCTTGGTCGGGTGTACTGAGGGTGGTTTTTCCAACACGGGTTTCCACTCTCCATCCACACAAATGCGGGTACACTTCCTATAAATATAACCTTTATAATCCCTAAAATCATGAGCGTGGGCTGTGTGTATAAGCATATAACCCGGACGGGTACTAAGACACGGTGCTAGAAAAACAAAAATTGGGAAAACTCAACTTACTATGATTACCATTCAGAAAGAAATGAACATTTTCAGATCATAAGCTGTGACCAGTGTTGCCAATTCGTCAATATGGAGTTATAACTTACCAAGTGTTGAAAATATATCATGTTAGGTGACGTGAAGAAAATCTTTGTGATGGAAGGGATACATTAAATCGTGTTTGTTTAAATGAGTTATTTCTGTATTATTTTTCAATTTCCTACATTTTCGCCGCCCCTTCTCCCCCCAAAGCTTGCCATCCTCGGGCAAAAATGCACGTGGTGTAGTGTCGGTGGGGCAGGCAGGCCTCTGGTCGGCTGATGACTCACCAAAGGTGTCTCCATCTCCAGTTTTTCCAAGAGGTCCAGAACTTTGCCGACAAAAGACTGTATCAAGGTCAGGAAATACTCCCTCTTGGCAGATTCACTGGCCGCCATCTTGTCACGCAGATCCTGTACGGACAATATATTCACCAGCGACGTGTCGTGGAATATAGCCAGGCTAAGCAGAGCTTTAAAAAAATTGAGGTGCACTTTTTGAAACGACTGAAAACTAATTTAATCTGAGATAAACATATCATCTAGCTCACGACTTTTAATTCAGCATGGCTCGTCTACAATCAGTCGCACCCGCAAGACTTTTTTCTTCTCGAGGCAACAACCTGAAGATCCGCTTCGTTGGTCACATGGTCTAAGGTGTCACTCTCGTGTTAGACCAGACTGCCGAAGACGGAGAGATCGGTGTTCGATCCCGGTCGGGTGTAACGAGGGTAGTTTTTCAAGAATAGTTTTAGTTTCTCCCTCCAAACAAATGCGAGTATACTTCCTAAAAATTTAACCTTTATAAACCCTAAAACCATTAGCGTAATTAGTAAATAGGTGAATAGCCCGAACGGGTAGTAAGACGCGGCGATAAAAAATAATAATATATAATATATATGGAACAGTTTCAACTAACTCTGCTTAGCTTGGCAACATTTCACGACACGCCACTGTCATACACACTCCACCTGGAAGGAATATAATATTTCCGAGAATATTATCATTGAGACACGAGGAAATTCTCTCTCTTCAGCAGAGGCATAGCAAGTGTTGATGGCACCCAGTGCAAATAAAAGAACGGCACCCATTGAAAACCGTTATATAAAATTTGACTTAAGTACAAAATGGTTACTCCTTATAATAATAATAATAATAATAATAATAATAATAATAACAGCACTTCTAGTGTTAAATAAATGGTACGGTGCATCGCGCCTACTTTTTTTCTCTTTTATATTAATATACTTACTCAGGCATTTGGAACTCGAAAGTTCCCGCCGCACCTACCGAAGTACACCACCTATCTCTATCTTGAGTTAGTTCTATTCAGTCCACCTCATTACACCCTATCTCTATCTTGAGTTAGTTCTATTCAGTCCACCTCATTACACCCTATCTCTATCTTGAGTTAGTTCTATTCAGTCCACCTCATTACACCCTATCTCTATCTTGAGTTAGTTCTATTCAGTCCACCTCATTACACCCTATCCCTATCTTAAGTTAGTTCTATCCAGTTCACCTCATTACACCCTATCTCTATCTTGAGTTAGTTCTATCCAGTACACCTCATTACACCCTATCTCTATCTTAAGTTAGTTCTATCCAGTTCACCTCATTACACCCTATCTCTATCTTGAGTTAGTTCTATCCAGTCCACCTCATTACACCCTATCCCTAACTTAAGTTAGTTCTATCCAGTTCACCTCATTACACCCTATCTCTATCTTAAGTTAGTTCTATCCAGTACACCTCATTACACCCTATCTCTATCTTGAGTTAGTTCTATCCAGTCCACCTCATTACACCCTATCTCTATCTTGAGTTAGTTCTATCCAGTCCACCTCATTACACCCTATCCCTATCTCTTTCAGGTCTATTCTAATGTTATCCTCCCATCTGTGTCTAGGTCTTCCCAATGGTCTCGTCTATTAGGTTTGCACTTTTTTTGGTAAATGTCTCTATATTAAGCTAAAAACTCAAGATTTGTGAAACGAACGATATACATTGTGCAGAATCACTCCACCAAAGAGCCTAAATAAAATAATTCACAAGTTTATAGACACATTGAGTAAAGAGGAATATCATTGTCCACTAAAGAACATAACAATCAATTATTCCAAATGTCAGTAAACTCCATATTTGTATCTCAGATTGCGCCAAATGTCCTATGTGCCAATATACTGAATTGCGGTGGTGGGAAGGTCAAGGTTCAAATCTCAGTCGAGTGCACTAAATATGGTTTACCACTCGGGTGTACCCATTAATTACCTCTCTGCGATAGTGCAGGTGTATTTGTCCGATCCACCTTCCTCATACCTCTAAGATTAATACATCAATAAGCATATTTTAAACGCAATTATATAAATTGTCTCCACTAGAGTGTGCAGTGTAATTGTCTTAAGTGGGGTGTGCAGTATAGTTGTTTTCAGTGGGATGTGCAGTGTAATTGTATTAATTCGGGTGTGATGTGTGATTGTCATCAGTAGGGTGTTCTTTGTAATTGTCTTAATTCGGGTGTGCAGTGTAATTGTCTTCAGTGGGGTGTACAATGTGATTTTATTCATTCGGGTGTGCAGTGTAATTGTCTTCAATAGGGTGTGCAGTATAGTTGTTTTCAGTGGGATGTGCAGTGTAATTGTATTAATTCGGATGTGATTGTCATCAGTAGGGTTTTCTTTGTAATTGTCTTAATTCGGGTGTGCAGTGTAATTGTCTTCAGTGGAGTGTACAATGTGATTGTATTCATTCGGGTGTGCAGTGTAATTGTCTTAAGTAGGGTGTGCAGTATAGTTGTTTTCAGTGGGATGTGCAGTGTAATTGTCTTAATTCGGGTGTGATGTGTGATTGTCATCAGTAGGGTGTGCATTGTAATTGTCTTAATTTGGGTGTGCAGTGTAATTGTCTTAAGTGGGGTGTACAATGTGATTGTATTCATTCGGGTGTGCAGTGTAATTGTCTTCAGTAGGGTGTGCAGTATAGTTGTTTTCAGTGGGATGTGCAGTGTAATTGTCTTAATTCGGGTGTGATTGTTAACAGTAGGGTGTGCAGTGTAGTTGTTTTCAGTGGGATGTGCAGTGTAGTTGTCTTCAGTGGGGTGTGCAGTGTAATTGTCTTAAATCGGGTGTGCAGTGTAATTGTCTTCAGTGGGATGTGCACTGTAAAAGTCTTCTACCTAATCCAGACTAAGGGCCAGTTTCATAGGGCCAGTTTCATAGTCAAATTTAGTACGCCTCAAGTGCGGCGCTATACTAAATACAAGACGACACCTACCTAAACTCGAATGGAATGGGCCAGTTTCCTATGCAAGAACGGCCCATTCCATTCTGGTTTAGGTAGGTATCGTCTTGTATTTAGTGTAGCGCCGCACTTGAGGCGTACCAAGTCTGACTATGAAACTGGCCCCAAGTCATCCGGCAAGGTCCGTGTTGGTTCCAAACGTAGTAACCAGTACAATGTGGCATTAAATATTGACTCAAGTGTTGCATAAAGCCTCAACGGACCTCACAAACAAGTTATATTAAAAAAAAACTAAATTGTGTAAGCATCAAATCATAAACCATGATTAGAATAACTAATTTTAGGAAAGTGGTTTTTAGAAGAGAGTGTTTTTCTTCTATTACGTAAAGTGCTAGATTATTACTATTTATCCAGACAGGATCAATACCCAACCTTGAGCAACAGTTCTTATTCAGGTAGGCGTCTATAAATTTAGAAAAATAATTAACTTTTTTGTTTGTTTGTTTAGCGTATGCCGTGCCATCAGGGTTTGTCGGCTCTACATTCCTGGTCTTCTACTGGTAATGGCGGATATGTAACGTCTTCTGAGATTGGGAACCATCTAGGTGAGGTTACTTCGTCTCTATGAGATGATGTAATTATAATGATGATAATTATGTAGGGCCAGTAGGGGTCTTAAACCTAAATTAGGCCTAACTAACCAAGTCATGGCAACCATAGGAACAGTTCTTCTCCCGGAAAAAAAAATGTTTATGGTACCGCTGCGAATCGATCTCGGGACCACTAAGCCAACAGGCCAGCCATAACTATAAGGTACCCTTTAGCTTCCCATCGCCTCTTACTACCCCTTCAGGCTATACGCATTTAATTAGCCTTACTCTAATGGTGTATAGTCGAGGAAGGCAATATAGAGTGAAAATGTACCTGAATTTTCCTAGGAGGTAAGTGAGAAACTATTTAGAAAAAAATAAAAAACACCCTCAATACACCCGACCTGGATTCGAACCCCAACCTTGTCGTAAATGGCAATCCAAACAGAACGAGACTGACGATTTTAAACATCATGTCCACAGATGCATTGACGCTATTAAAACCCGTATCGGTGATCACATAATCTATCGCGTCGTTATCGTGTTAGATTGGATTAGCAGTGACTGGGATATCGGTGTTCGAATCCCGGTCAGCTGTAATGAGTTTTTCTAAAAAATAAAAGTGTTTCTCACCCTTCGCCTCAAGCAAATTAAGGTATATTTCCACTCGATTCTGCCTTCCTCGTCTCTACGCCATTTAAAGTAGTTAAGGTGGAGATGTAAGGTTTATTATTATTTTTAATATTAATATTATTTAGCACCGCGTCTTACTACCCGTTCGGGTTATACGCTTTAAGTACTAATTACTCTAATGGGTTAGGAATTGGGAAGGTTGAGTTAGAGGAAGTGAACCCGCATTTGCGTGGAGGGAGAGTGGAAAACCATTTAGGAAAAACCACCCCCAGTTCACCCGACCGAGAATCGAACCTCGATCTCCCCGTCCTCAGCAGTCGAGCTCGACACGACAAGCGCGTTAGCCAACTACGCCACCGAGGCGGGTCTGAGAGAGAGTGAGAGAGAGAGAGAGATATGTAAGGGACGCGAGAGAAGGTCAAGAGCATTTGCAGTTTTTATATTAATACGTTTTTTAAATAATATAAATCAAATATTGCTTCACTACAAACATATAGTTTAATTTTCTTCACATGGTGATATCAACAGTTGTTGAATATCTGTCACGAGCATAGCGGCATTAAATGACGAACTTTTTAAATGAAGAGAAATCTTTTCACTAAATTCCAAGATATTCAACAAATGTTGACATCACTATTTGAAGAAAATACAACTCTGTTTTTTCTACTGAAGAAATATCTAATTAATCTTGATCAAAAAAAGCTTTGCTATAAAAACAGCAAAAATATTTCCACTAACTCCCGTCTTTCCCAGCTTAACTCTACTTTCTAGTTAAAATATTTATTTGTCAAAAGCTTTTAACGTTCCGTAGTTTTTGAGCTTTCGGTGTTTAATTTTAACCAAAAACGGATATTTCCTCCCCTTCGCACCACGAAATTAATTTTAAAAATTACCTCTCTCCGTGTTTTATAATAAATTATATATTTGTTGCATCTATCTTAGATAATAATTGAGCGTTTATTATTTTTAACCAAAGATAAAATATATTATTCACCTATAATCGTATACAATCATACACAAATCATGGTTTCCATGGTGATGTAAACAAAGAATGACTGAACCGGTGGGCCACTGCGAACATATCAGAAAATCTGGAACTTATCTAGAAAAATCGGATTTTCGCTAAACGATATTATTTTGCCGATATTCTGGACTCTTAACCCTTAAAATGAATGTTCGTTTGTACAAATCGGTTCAGCCGTTTACTCGTAATTTCAATTATTGAAAACGGGTTTATCCAATTATGTATGTATGTATGTATGTATGTATGTATGTATATATAAATATATATTTAATACATATTTATATATATAAATTTAATACATAATTATTTATCATACTCTGGGAAAAATACTAGACAATATGAATAAATCTGACTCGGTATCTGTGGAACTGGATTTTAATTATTGCGTCAAAAGTTGTTTTTAATTTCGTGTGGTACTTTTAATTACTGTTGATCTATGAGTGCCTCAAAGAGGTCAGGATTGCAATATACTGGCTTTACATAGACAAAAAAGAAGGTGAGGTTTGAATCCCCGAACAGGTGTACCTAGGTATATTTACTAGAGATGGTGAAATAAATTCCTCGAATACCTTGAATCTTATGATATTAGATAAATTTGTGATTGGAAATATATTGAAAAGGTATATTTAATACAATTATGAAGACCTTGAATTCAAATAGTATAAGTTATTTTAACGTATAGGTTTTAATACTTTTGATTATTTTATATGGGTGACCTGGTGGTCTAGGGGTAAGGTGTCAGACTTCTATGCTGGCGCCCGGGGTTCGATCCTCGGTCCCGGCACAGATTTATCTGATTACCAAACCTATCCTTCACCTATGACAAGACATCTTGTGAATGTGAGGAATGCCAGGTCTCCACCGTGGTTCGGATTCCACGTTAAACTGTAGGTCCATAGGTCCTTCATTTCATCTCATATTCACCCTACCATTGCACATTAGCGTAAGTGCGTATAACCCGAACGGGTAGTAAGACGCGGTGATAATAATAATATTTTATATGCAGAATGTGAATGGGAGGGGTAGGGGCACAATCCCTCAGGCCACTCTCTCTGGATCCGCCACTAGCCATGACCTGGATAGTTGTTGTTTAAAATGGGACTTGGTCTATATACACGCAGTTATCAAAACGTGTCTCTTGCGTACCTGCAGACGTCGCTCCATTCTACTCCTCTCCTCAGAACGACGCATGATGACGTCATAACGCTCCAAGACGCCCTCTATATTAGCCGCGGGTCCGCGAGTGTCCGCGACCTTGCACCGGGCGGGCACGTTCACGTCAGCAATGCAGTACCTCCTGCAACGCTCCAAGAAGTCTCTGAAGTAGATCTCCGACAACTGCACGACCTTGGTACGGTCCTCCCCAGACAACTTGACACACAACGTGCCTGAAACCAGGCAGGGTATTGTGCCTGACTCCGGCAGATGGGGTTTATTTTGCTGGTTTTGATGGGCTATTGGTGTCCGTATATACAGTCAATATTCAGGGGTCAACAAACCTCTCATTCTGACTGAACTGCTCATTATTTGTATACTAGGAGATTGGCCCACTCCTGAGACTAGACTATAATACGGCGTCAGATTGAGTTCTTTCAATGGACAACGGACTATATAACACAGTCCTTACGATATCCTCTATGCTATACAGTGTGTCTCACAGCTCACCCATCAGCGCCGGTAACAGGAACAGTTTAAGAGTCTTTGTTGGAACTTGTTCCAAAGGCACCTGAACATCGAACACTCCCAACCGTGACACAGTCCTCACGATATCCTCGAACAGCCACAGGGTGTTCTGGACGAGACCCAGCATGTTGTCTGCGACCATTGTCTCGCCGTTGTCGATGTCGTTGTACATCTCGAACGCTTCATCAAACCAGTCACATAAATGATCGGTTTCATCCTGAGAGGCCATCGGCTTCAAAACTGGGCTTTCTATTTAAATGAATGTGCCTTGTATAAACGTGTATCACAGTCACTTTTCAAATCAAGTTTTTTTATTGGAGTTTTAAACATTGGCTTATTTTGAAACATTGAAATAAAAAATGTATGAGTTTTATTTTGCATATAATATAAACAAAATAGTTAACTTGTTTGGGTTCATTTCCATGGTTATCAGTGAACAAATAAGATAGTTTCTACAGAATGTCCCGAAAGATACTGAGCAGTTAAGTATCACGTACTACTTTGTTAAAGTTCTTCCTATAACAAAGGTTGGAAATGTCCCCCGCGGCCCTGAAGACATGTTTGAACACGTCTCTTCATATGATAGTACATGAAGAGGCGTTCTTCAGGCCATTCATGTGATATTACATGAAGAGACGTGTCCAGTCATGCCTTCAGGACTCTTCATGGGATGTTGTATGAAGAGACGTGTCCAGACATGTCTTCATGGCTCTTAATGTGACATTAGATGAAGAGACGTGTCCAGACATTCCTTCGGGCCTCTTCATGTGATATGATATGAAGATACGTGTCCAGACATGCCTTCAGGCCTCTTCATGTGATATGATATGAAAAGACGTGTCCAGACATGTTTCAGGCTTCTTCATGTGATATGATATGAAGAAACGTGTCGAGACATGTCTTCAAGCCCGTGGTGGACATTCACAACATCTGTTATAGGAAGAACTGCAACCAAGTACGTGGTAATTTACGGCTCAGTACCTTTTGGAACAACTTGTAGTCCATACTACCGGCGACAGTGCAGCGCATGTATTTGCATGTAAGCGGCAAAAATACAGTAAATTGAAAGATACTATGAAAATAATTGATCAAAAAACACGTTCTCATTTATTTCTTCCCTGTCAGAGAATTTTTCCAAATCCTCTCAAATAATATATTTTTCCAGCATTTGGTAAAGTCATCATTCCATATTGATGAGTTGGCAACACTGATTACAGCTGATGAGCTGAAAATATTTAGTTGTTTCCGAGTGCGAATTATATTAAGTTAATTTTACGCAATGTTGTAGTTATAAGTGTTTTTATTTCTTGTTTTGCCGTTTTACGCAAATAAAGGGCTCCGGTGATTATTAAATGGTACCGTGTATTGTTTTGTTTGTATTATTAAGCTTTCAAACCAGGTTTAACCTCCAAATAGTTATTATGTCCGATAAAAGAAACACACTATCAAAATATTAACTAAAATGTTTTAATATAATCAACTTTTTATTAATTCCAATACATCTTATTATTTTCTTTTAAAATACACCAGAATATTTTTTTAAAAAAGGTGAAAACCCTCAAACTGGCCATTGTTTTTCTTAAAATAAAAAGGTTAATTTTCTCAAAAATGTAATAGTTTTTAATTTAAAAAAAAATTCCGTAGATATTATGAATGAATGAATGAATGAATGATTATGAAATATCGAAATAAATAAAGTATATTTGAAAATATTTTACAGAAGAACAATTTGATATTTTTTTTGTATCTTGCTTCATTTTAGAAATAATTTTTTCTTATTTCAAGAGAAAAACAACAACACAATCTTCTCCCTCTACAATTCGTGATCACCCGACGCAATTCTATGTCATATATTAGTCCTATCAGTCCAAATCTTAAAATAAACAATAAAAATATTTTTTTTTATTTTTAGAAAATCTATTTTTTTCTAATCGTAAAAAAATTACCTCGATTTTGTAAGCCTTGAACTTTTATTCTATTTCGCGTTTGGGAAGATTGGAGGGGGGGNAAGGTTGAAACACCCGTTTAGGTTTTCGCACAGGGCGCTGTAAGCCTTAAGGCCGGCCCTGCTACCGATCAATAGTACGAGTATAATAAAGCTATAATAAATTATTGTTCATGGGACTGAATTCAATATGACAAATAGATGCACCAGCGCAACTTTTAAACATGTGCCTAAATCAGAATTTACAAAAAAAAAGAAAAGTTTTTGAGCAATTTGGCGTCGTTTATTTTCGTCCACTCAAGAGTAGACGCAACTTATGAATCATATCAATTCAATAAATATTTTTATTTTATTTATTTGATGTATTTAAAATGTACTTTCTGAACAGACTGATTATATCACCACACGAGAATTTTTATGAGCGAGCGCGAAAGGGACTACCAATTTGGCCGGGAAAAGTACCTTTCAGGGTTCTTTTTACATACCTCAATCGACACGGGACTGGCGGCTTTACTTCCCCTCCGAAGGAAGTTGTGACGCGGATTTTTATCGCTCGGTAAAAACTTGTCTACATTGGCTGGGTTTGAACCCACGAGCATCAGGTCCTGAGGCCAGTACTTTATCCCAAGATCACCAAGGTCAACTTTAATAAACCATAATGGTGGAATATAATAGCAATGCTTCAGAATACACTTTATTTATTACAGCACTTAAGCTTATAACTAACAAATGAATTAAAAGAACACACGTCTTGGTAGCAGCTTATTTGCGACCTTGCCATGCAAAAAAACCTCGTTAATGATTTCCAGATTTCCCTTCGCATATTTACATATTCAACTGTTCTTTCATTTTTTTATTTTACCTAAGCATGTTGCCCTTGCGTGGTGTTACAGGAACTACAGTAGCCCCGTGGCTTCTTTGGTGCTGACTTACAGTTCAAAGCTCACTTCTGACAATCAACATTTAGGTATATACCTAAATTTTGACTGTCAAAAGTGACAGCTGCTAAACACATGTTTTTTTTCAGATCATATAGTAAGGCGTAAGGATACATAATTTGGTCTGGTAACTTTTCAAAGCTCTCAGCTGTCAGCTGTCAGTCAGCACCAAAGAAGCCATGGGGCTAGTGTACTGAGCGCGCTAGCTAACTACGCCACCGAGGCGGCTGTTTGATATTATTTTTGTGTTACATTCTATATACAGAATGATTCAGAACTCCACGGACAACATTATACAGAATATAGGAGAGGAGGTACCAAAATAGATATTTTCACGCAAGAAATTGTGGTTGGCGACACCAAATGGTTGTATCGTACACACCTGGAGAGGTAGGCAACTCATCAAACTTTAAACAAGTAGCCTACCCATAAGGAATTGCTGATTCTCTCAAAGATGTGGTTTTTGACCCTGACAATGGCTGATATTGAGGGCGCAAAGGCATCTGGAAGGGGATCTGCTAAGCTGTCATCATCGTGTGTGTGTCGGGTGAGGTACAGTAGTCCATTGGTTTCTTTGGTGCTGACTGACAGCTCACAGCCGACGGCTTTGAAAAGTTACCGGACCAAATTATGTATTCCTACGCCAAACCATATGATCTGCAAAAACATGTGTTTAGCAGCTATCACTTCTGACGGTCAAAATTTAGGTATATACCTAAATGTGGACTGTCAGCTGTGAGCTGTCAGTCAGCACCAAATAAGTCATGGGGCTACTGTAGTGGTGTGGATGCCTTTGTGTGTTTGAGTGGCGTGTTGAATGTGTTGCCTACCCCTCAGGGCCATACAGCGCCAATGTTGACTTCTCGAAGTGCCGCCATTTGGGGTCGCCGACCACAAGCTCCTCACGTTGAAATACTTGTCACCCCTTACAGCCTGTATGATGTTGTAAGTGGCATTTTGAATAGTCCTTTATATAATAATGCCAACAGTTATAGAGTATAACCTAGCTATCAAGTGTATGCAATTATTTGATAAAAGAAAATTTATCAAATTCCATTATGTCAATGACCAATATTCAGGAATCGAAACTAAACGTATAACACTCATCTTAACTCGCGTCCCCTACATCCCCACTTTAAAGATAGAAAGCTTAACACCCGCTCTAACGCATTTGTCGCCAAACGGTCGATCACGAGCTACCGGTGGCTCGCGGCGGCATTTTTCAAAAGCTCTCATAAGACGTTTAATATTCGCTTTACAACGTAACTTTATTGTTGAAGAGTGTTGCCTCAAGTCAAGGATATGTGTTGCCTCTTGTCTTGATGATAATAACTATCCACTTCTGGTGCGCGCTACGCTCCGAGGGAATCCCATTGCTCTGCTGTAACTGTGCGAGCTACCATTTACAACTTTGAAGGCGTTTAAAAAATCAACCAGGCTCACCATGGATGAACATCTTTTGAGAACTGGATTTGATTGGTAGGGACAAGTTACTCAACAAACATTAAACAAATTACGGATAGAAGTGAATTTCGTTCTTCACAATATGTTAAACACAAAATTTACTAAAAATATATTTTGCTATCATTTTGTTTTTTAATCAATAATTCTTTAATTTTATAAAATTAAAAAATTAATTTTTGGGTGAAATTTACTAACACGATTATCATTATTTTTATTATAGCTATGAATCCAAATCACACAGATAAGCTCCTTAGTTGATACAGGTTGTGATCAAAAAAACTCTGTACCGGCTACAATAATAACCAAAATAGCAATTTTGTATCCGGTTAGCTAGCTATTCAATTTGGCATTTTGAAAGTAGCTCCTATATTCAATGAGTTTTCCAACCTCTGTTCTAGCGCGTTACTTTCTTGTTGAACTAGATTGCCTATTATAGAGAGATTCGAGGTTAATATACCAATTGGATCTACTGAGGATGGTCTACCCTAAACTGTTTCCATGCAAATGTAGGCGCATTTCCTCTAAAATGGTATCTTCCTCATCCCTATGTTCTTGCTGTAATTATGAATACATAAGTTTAACCTTAGAACCCACTTCGGTGGCCATATGGTCTAACGCGCTAATCTAGTATCAGACTAGATTACTGATGACGATGAGATCGAGGTTCGAATCTCGGTTGGGTGTACTAAGATTTTTCCTCCAAAATTTATTTCCACTCTCCCTCCACGAAAATTCGGGTACACTTTCTATAAATATAACCTTCCTCATGCCTAAAGTAATTTGAGTAATTAGTACGTATGCGTACAAACCGAAAGGGTAGTAAGACGTGGGGGAAAAGGCTTACCTTGTTTGGTTCTACTATGGCATGTGTTATTTATAAGCCAGGGCCCTAGTTTATCCATTCAGGGTAAAACTGGATACTTTTAGGGCAAACCGGGTGTTTTCTCAGCTGGTATTAGGAAATTAGCACCTAGCTTCATGTTAACAAACCGTCAAGATATAAGTGCTCGAGAATCTGAAGAAACAAGAGACATAATGACACTTAATGATGAGAGGCAGGATTGGGAGGTGGGAGGAAAGTGGAATATTCAAGGCTATCCGGGTGAGGAGTGGTTGTGGTAGGTTAAGTAGTTATTTCAAAGTAGCTAGCTACGCAATACTAGACCAAGAAAATAAACAAAACCTCAGTCACTGGTTCTTCTGTAGCCTGGCTCATATGCTATTATATACCTCAATCCCTAGTTCTTCTGTAGCCTGGTTCATATGTATATATACCTCAATCCCTGGTTCTTCTGTAGCCTGGCTCATATGCTATCTGTACCTCAATCCCTAGTTCTTCTGTAGCCTGGCTCATATGCTATCTGTACCTCAATCCCTGGTTCTTCTGTAGCCTGGCTCATATGCTATCTGTACCTCAATCCCTGGTTCTTCTGTAGCCTGGCTCATATGCTATCTGTACCTCAATCCCTGGTTCTTCTGTAGCCTGGCTCATATGCTATCTGTACCTCAATCCCTGGTTCTTCTGTAGCCTGGCTCATATGCTATCTGTACCTCAATCCCTGGTTCTTCTGTAGCCTGGCTCATATGCTATCTGTACCTCAATCCCTGGTTCTTCTGTAGCCTGGCTCATATGCTATCTGTACCTCAATCCCTGGTTCTTCTGTAGCCTGGCTCATATGCTATCTGTACCTCAATCCCTGGTTCTTCTGTAGCCTGGCTCATATGCTATCTGTACCTCAATCCCTGGTTCTTCTGTAGCCTGGCTCATATGCTATCTGTACCTCAATCCCTGGTTCTTCTGTAGCCTGGCTCATATGCTATCTGTACCTCAATCCCTGGTTCTTCTGTAGCCTGGCTCATATGCTATCTGTACCTCAATCCCTGGTTCTTCTGTAGCCTGGCTCATATGCTATCTGTACCTCAATCACTGGTTCTTCTGTAGCCTGGCTCATATGCTATCTGTACCTCAATCACTGGTTCTTCTGTAGCCTGGCTCATATGCTGTCTGTACCTCAACCTAAAGCTATTATGTATGATTTTTAGCGAGGAACTCTCCATCTAGATATCATATTCTGAAAATTGAAAAATGACACTTGGTCACGGGAATTGAACCCGGGACACTTGGCTTAGTACGCCAATGCTCTTAACACTTAGCTATCTAGGATTTGTCCCGTCCTTAAGGGCATTCTTCACTCATATTTTAAGGCAGAGTCTGTGATAGACGTGCGGAAATCATCGGCTACAAATGTGTGATTTTATTAAGATCACCATCAGATAACGCAGCCACCTACGACTCGGTAGTTGGCTTAATGCTGCCATTTGTACAACTACCCGGGTTCGATTCTCGTATCCAGGTGTCATTTTTAAATTTTCAGAATATGGCATTTATAGTAGTTATCATATTTCAATTTAGACCCATAAAATAGGTCGAGACTAGGTTTGGCCAAATATACACTTTTTGTATTAATGGGATGCTCTACTGAAGAGCTGAGACGTTGTCTAGTTGAGATAAATGGTTGCAAATGGCATCGAGAACTTTATTACCTTTTTTTTAAAAAAAGATAAGGGTGCACCGAGGTAGCACGGGGCGCTCAAAGTCCAGCAAAGGTATTGCGGAAAGTATCATTTTCAAAGTCGAGTCACAAGGCAATCCAATAAGTTGGTCTTCTTCAATAGGTGGATCGTGTACCCTCACGGGACTCTCCGTGGACGCCAGGTTGGGGAACTCTGCTCTAAAAGGTGAATGTCCACTAGCTTTTGCGGACAAATAGTTTTACAAACTAATAGTGTTCATGCAATCATAGTTGGTCCAGGATTTTATATTTGTATTAAATTTTATTGAATAAGTTGACAAATTAAGAGCGTTCATCATAGCAAACTCAAAATCAGCTCCCGGCTCGCATATTCGTATGTGTGTGTGTGTGTGTGTGTGTGTGTGCATGTGAGGTATGGGAGTACTAGAGAAACTAAAAGATCTATGTTGTGCCATAAATGAGTGCAGTGCATTCTTATTCGAATGATTAGTTGAAATTTTCCGCGGTGACGATGGGGGACAAAGCTACAAAGTTTCTTGTTAATAACTACAATATGTCCCTAGGAATATTTGTGCACAGTGCCTATCTGTCAGGCCATTTTAAAACAGTCAAAGAAAATACCTTTTCAATGCAGTTTTTTTTAAATATAAATATCATTTAATACTCCAACAATGCTCAGTATTAGTAATTTCTATTAATTCTTCATCTCCATTAATGTTTAATCAGAAATTATATTATTTTCCTATATAATTGGTATTATTTTATAAGTATTGATAAATACTATCAAAAGTGAAAGCTGAATATATCATGACTTGACGTATGGATAGGCGAGAGTATTATTATTATTAGCACCGCGTTTTACTACCCGTTCGTATTATAAACAGATAGGCGAGATTAGATATATTAGAAAAGGAAACCCGCTTTTTAAAAGTATATATTGTAATGTGGTATTCATAAAAACTAAATATAAACCTTGAGGTAGGTCTAGGCCATTTATATAATTTAAAAAAATATACGCAAACCGGTTTGGGAGAGTCCACCAGATTGTATATTCTCATGTCCTTGAAGTTAGACCCCCAGGCCTCGGTGTTATTTTTTGGAACCACTTTAATTACCTAACTCGGTTGCACGCAAAGTACAAGTTTTATTTTGTTTCTCAGGTCATCGTTACTTCTCTATGTGTAGAATATCCAAACATGATGGAGATGGCGAATAATAAAAAAAGATGCTGATGATAGTATTAAGAATTAGTGACCATGTAGATTAAATGTATTTTTATAGATAATAATTTAATAATAACGGTAGTCATTTTACTTAACACATGAATTCGAAAGCCTTATCATGCAACATGTTGAGAGACAAAATAATATGGGGGGGGGGAGGGGGGGGAGTAAGCTGTGATTATTCATACCAGCTTGTTTGGGCCAACATCATTGACCCTCCTTTAGTTTTTAATTATTAGTCTACACATTTCTAGCCATGGAGAACAACGTATTTACTTATTATTTCTTAATTTATTGTGTTGACAGGAGGTGTACTCTTGCAGAAAAGAAACTCCGTAAAAAATGGCGGGGAATTCAAATTAATTATCTATCGCAGCGCGGTAAGTGTATTCCTCCTCAATTTTTTGAATTCTTGTGATCAGCTGATGTAACGTTTCAAAGGACACAATACTTTTGATACAGATCAATTAGTTTAACTGTGTTCGTTTTTCTTCCACTCCACGACCAACAAAACTATCAAGCCAGTAATCTTTTTTTTAAATCTATAACAATAATTTAGCCAATACAACCCAACAAAACATGTTGACACTGACCAGTCCTCCCAGATCCATCATGTTGGCCAAAACCACCAAAAAGTTGTGAATGCTTTTATATTGTAAAGGCGCGTCTTCCCAGTCGCAACATTTTAATGTTGACAAGAAATGTTAGCTACATTTTTCTGTGACAAGCCAGGCTCATCTGTTATATATATATACCGGCAACGTGATTTATCTCCTAGATGTTTTTCTGGCGTCGACTTTTACAACTGAAACACGACGATATAAGCTAGAACAGATCTACAAGATCATTTTGTGATACTCGATCAATTGATGATTGATCTGTAGTTGACGGCATCGGCCCCCGAAGAAGACGACAAAGGTATGCTCTTTGCTGCTAACGTTACCACTGAACTGTAATTACCGTGCTTGAAACATACAATGAGAAACTAACTGAAGATTTAATGAAAAGTAAGTTGTCGGATACTCAATTTTAGTCAAAAACAAGTGAGGTCAGGGTCAAAATTCAGGGTCAGGTTTGATGAATGTTCGTTCAACTTAAACCAAGCAAAAAAAAAAGGTGTTATTTATGCGGAAAAGTTGATATAATTTTAGCGTTGCTTTCACAAAAAATCGGCAAAATCAGAGAGGAAGAATATTTCAAGTTAGTCAGCAACGGAGAAAGTAAAGTAAATATAGATAATTACGTAGAAATAAGCTTTATTGCCCTATCAGCTGAACTAGACAACAAAGACGATGCAACAAATATTAATTTTATTGTTGATTCAGGAACAGCAAACAATCTGGTCAGATCCAAAATAAAACAATTTATGATCAATACGGAGAAAATTCATCCAGTGTGAATCAAAATTGCAAAATTGAAAGATTATAGCGGCAAAAGTAAAAGTAAAATTAAAAGTGCACCTTGAAAACTGAAAAACAGTGATAAAGATAGAAGCGTTGATAGTATATAAACATGTATTGCATCCCCACCCGAAACACTCCACGACCCCAATTAATGGGGTCACCGCCCCTCGGTTGGATTTCACTGGCCTGGCCCAAGAAGTCTTTTGTAAAGTTATATTTATATTTAGAAGTTTTGCATTTTTTTTTGTCATCGCGCCTACTACCTAATCAGGTTATAAGCATATGTACTAATTATGCTAATGAGCAAGGGATTACGAAGGATGCAGTTAGAGGTAGTGTACCCACATTTTCTTTGAAGGAGAGTGGAAAACATTTTTTGGAAAAACCACCCTCAGTACACCTGACAAGGATTCGAACCCCGAGCTCCCTGTCATTGGCAGTCTAGTATACTGTGAGAGTGACGCCTTAGAGCATGCAGCCACCAGAGCCATTTATATAGTAATAGTGTTATTTAATATTAACCCCCTGTGTGGACTAATGGTCAGAGTTTCTGACTACTGATCCAGAGATCACGGGTTCGATCCCCGGCAGTTTCAGATTATTCTGTGAAGCAATGTGTCCTGGAACGGGGTCAGACTAAGCCTCGTGAGGAGCTGCTTGAAGGTAAAAAAGGTAGCGGCTCTAGTCTAGAAAACTGAGATTGACTGTTGACCACATGATACTCTATTTGCAGAAGATGGCACTGTCCTCGCCAACAGATGGCGGTGGCCCTGTCGGTATTGCTCTTTAACTGGCTGATGACATGGATAGTTGTTTGATAGTTGGGGCCTATTGATAATATCTATGAAAAGTGACAGCTGCAAGTTACTAATGAATAGTTGCGAAAAATATGAAAATAATAATGATAAGAATAAAAATAACAATAATAAAAAATACTAAAGAGTAGTAAAGCAGAAGTATTAGAAAAGCAGCAACAATAAGCAAAAAATAAAGCAGAATAATGTCAATTTTAATATTTGAGACAGAACCTCTACAGGATAAATTAGTTATAAAGGAGTTTCTCAAATAACTCTCTGAGTTTGGCTTTTCCTTTATGATAAAAGTCTAATTCAAAAAATGGATTTATTCATTCAACACCGCGTCTTACTATCTGTTCAGGCTATACGCTTAAGTACTAATTACGCTAATGAGTTAGGTATTAGGAGGGTTGAATTTAGAGGAAGTGAACCCTCATTTGCGTGGAGGGATAGTGGAGCACCACTTAGGGAAAACCACCCCCAGTTCACTCGACTGAGATTCGAACCTCGATCTCCCCGTCCTCGGCAGTCGAGCTAAACACGAAACTGTCGCGGGAGCTAACTACGCCGCCGAGGCGGGTTCGACAAATCTAGAATCGGCGCTATGGATATACAACGGCCTCTAGGACTCACCCTGTAAGAGTTATCCAGAGAAAATAATTTTGGTTTACGAGAGACCCGAGAAGGGTCATACCTACAAAATCAAGGACAAATTTACAAGAATTTTTTCTATTGAAAATATTAAAAGATAATATTATCGTCTCTATGTGGGGCCAACGGCTTTTCTTACAATTAACTCAATTTAAAAGGGGGGTGGGGGGGTATAATAAATTTGAATATTGCACAAAAAAAATTGAATTTTGGCGGGAGCTGAAAATATTATTATTAGTATTATTATCACCACGTCTTACGCTAATGTGTAATGATATGGTGATTGTGAGATGAAATGGAGGACCTACAGTTTAACGTGGGATCCGAACCACGGTGGAGACCTGGCATTCCCCAAATTCACAAGTTGTCTTGTCAGAGGTGAAGGAAGGATATGGTTATCAAATAAATCTGTGCAGCTGAAAATAAAGATTAACATTTTAAAACAATTTTTTTTATCGTATTCCATCAGGGTTTGTCGGCTCTACATTCCTGGTCTTCTAATGACAGGTGGATATGTAACTGTTTTCTGAGTTTGAGACATCATGTAAGAGAGGTTACTTCATTTCTATGAGATGATAATGAAGATGATTACGTGGGACAAGTAGAAGTCTTAAACCTAAATTAAGCCTAATTAACTAGACCATGACAAACATAGAAACAACAATTCCCATTCCTGAAATATACAAATGGTATCACCGGTAATCGATCCCGGAACCACTAGAACAAAAGGTCGGATTTTTTAAAAAAAAGTTAATATTCCTTCAACACAAAATTTTACACCCCCCTGGTTCTGTATTTTACTACAATTCTGAGATATCTACATATTATTTACACTATTGCATACCGGCGAGGAAGGTAGAATACATAGAAAGTGTACCCGCATTTGTTTCAAAGGAGAACGGGAAACTATTCAAGGTAGGATGGAGGGGATGGTAAATTCGGTTTGGTTGTGATTCCTGAGCTTCCTTGAGTAGGAAAATAAGACAAGGCGAGACTTACACCTTTATTTTGTCGTCGTATAATTTGGTATATCACCTCGTCTTATTGTTTAGGCTATGCATATATATGATATTTACTCGAATGGAGTAGGGATGAGGAAGGAAGAAATTTAGAGATAATCTACCCATCATTTGCGTGGAAGGAGAGTGGGAAACCCTTTAGGAAAAAAACCCAACCTCAGTAGACCCTATCAGGATTCGAACACATATCTCGCCGTAATCAGCGGGCCAGTCCAACAATAGAGTGATGCTTTAAGAACGCGCACTATTGCACGTGGATCATTACTGATTAGACCTTAATGGAGATAAAGAGTTAATAGAAGTTCCTAATACTGAACATTGTCGGAATATTAAACGATATTTGGATAAAAAACTGCACTAAAAAAGACAGTTTTTGACCATTTTAGAATGGCTTCACAGATAAGCATTGTCTACAAATCTTAATTGTCATAATAGATACATACTGTAGTTATTAACAAGAAACTTTGTCGCTTTGTCCCCCATCGTCACTGCTAGTTTCGTGTTGAGCTAGACTACCGAGGACGGGTAGATCGAAGTTCGAAGCTCGGTTGGGTAAACTAGGTGTGGTTTTGCCCTAAATGGTTTTCCGCATTCCCTCCAAACAAATACGGGCTCATTTCCTCTATATTCAACCATCTCAATTCATTACCCATCAGTGTAATATAAATTTCGAGTAATCATTCAGATACGAATGCATTGCACACATTTGTGGCATATCGTAGGTGTTTTCTTTTCCCTTTTAGTCCCATAACTCGCGCGAGCCGGGAGCTGAGTTGGGTCTGCTACGATGCACGATACGCTCTTTAAGAGTTTAGACCGTGTTTAGAACGGGTTTGGCCACTTGTTGATAAGGTTAGGTATGCAGTGGTAGGCGTAATATTCTCTTTTGTATTAGTATGCAATTTATGTGTTTGAATAAATTAAATGTGACCTTTAATGTCACAATATAATAATGACAGAACAGCGACAACAGCAAGTCAAGTGTTTACCTGTGACACACAGTTTGAAGACTAAAGGAGACAAGTTTCCACACTTCTGATAATGTCACCGGTCAGCAGCGCTAAAACGGGACTGCTATTGACTCTGTATTGGCCAGGTTGTCCCAGAAACACGTGTCTCAAGTGAACGGGTTTCAGGCAGGTTTTCTCATCCAAATATGTGAAGAATATCGAAAAAAATAAATAAATTGAAGACCTTGCCCTACTTTTTTAAAATAAATTTATTCATACTTAAAAAACGTAAATAAAATATTATATACTATTTTGTGTGCTTTTTTTAGCATCGCTTCTTAATACTGGTTCAGGTTATACGCATGTGTACTAATTACGCTAATGAGTTAGGGATTATGAAGGATGCATTTAGAGGGAGTGTACCCATATTTGCGTGGAGGGAGTAGGGAAAATCATTTGAATAAAACAATCCTCAGTACACCCGACCGGGATTTGAACCCCGATATCCCCATCATCGGCAGTCTAGTCTATTGCGAGAGGGACTCCTTAGACGACATGGCCACGGAACCGGGCTATTACGTGCTTCACGTCTTAGTACCCATCCAGGTTTTCCGCATATTCTCACTTATGGGGGTAAGAATGAGAGAGGTTGAATTTTAGGGGGGAAGTGCTCTCTCATTTTCGTCGAGCAGGAGTGAGATTCGTACCCCCTAGATCCCCAACATGGGTCAAACCAACAATACGAGATCAATGCCTTTATCTGCGTGTCCACTGGTTCGGGTGTTAACTAACTGAAAGCGCATAGCCTGAATGGGTAGTAAGACGTGGTGCTAAAAAAACACACTAACAACTTAGTGTCTGGGCGAGTAAGTTACACTAACATGTTTATTTCCAGCCTGCATAGGGGAGAAAGTAGAATCAAAGTCAAGCTCGTCTAATCCGCTTTGTCAATTACCATACCCCCTCGCCGACTGGCACGTGATAATGTTAAAATCATTTGGTCTGGTTAGCTGGTGACTAGGAGATCAGGGATCGAATCCCAGTCAGTATTATCGAGGGTATTTTTTTTTTCCTAAATGGTTTTCCGCTCTTTCTACACGAAAGTGCGGGTTCATTTCCTATCAATTTTTCCTTCCTCATTCTTGCCACATTAGCGTAATTCATATTATATAAAGTCTGTTCACTGTATACTAGCGAACCCGAGCGAAATTGCGCAATAATTGAGTAAAAGTAATATATATATAAATTATTTTATTTAGTAAAAACTTTGTATGGATAAAAGAAAAGAACAATTTTTCTCAAATGAATAATACACAAAGAAACGTAGATATTTAGTCTTAAAGAAACTTTATTTAAAAATGGGAAATTTATAGCATAGACATGATACGATCATATTTACAAAGTGTTTGAGAGAACCTCAGTAGGCCCATAGACAATTTTATTTGTTACAATTTCACCTGATAGCCGCTCAGTGGCTCCAGAGATGAGGGTGAGAAGGGAAGGGGTTGGGGGAGGGGGGTGGGTGATTTATTAGGGTAAGGGAGGTACCTTCCACCCAACGATGGCCCCCCTCAGGGGTTCCGATGATGTAGATGGAAGGAAATAAAGGGAGGGGGCGAAGCGGGTGACCTTTTATACTTCCGGTAAAAAAAAAGTTGTAATTTTAATAGTGGTTGTGGTGTTAGGTCAATACATTTTTATTTAAGTCCTTATTTGTCAACTTAGACTAACAAAATATGTCGATATTGGGTCTGATAAGAATATACATTTTCATTTTAAAGAGATAAACTTATATATACAACTCGAACGGGTAGTGAAACGTGGGAGAAAAAAAAAACCTCATTACAACTTTGTAAGGTTTACGTTAATGTTGAAGACTTAGTGCCTTCTATTTATTACATACTCTGACGTGAAAGTGTTTACCACGTTCCGTGAAATCTGAAGAAATGTGTCATAAAAAGTTACTTCCCGCTACAATTTATCCTTTTCTTTCTTCCCTAACTACTCAATTTCACGGTCAGATAATTCCGTGTGGTTGCAAGGGATTTAATTAGAAAACATAATTTATTAACGTGTTTACTTACATAAGTCACGTCGCATCGGATGGATCGTAAAGCAACAAACAGATCTTGAGGTTAGCTTGATGTTTGGGGACAAGTTATTCTCGATGTGATTCATGGGATTCAAACGATTTCATAAAATTTGCTGGAGAAGACTTTAGATTATTATTATTATTATTATTATTATAAGCACCGCGTCTTACTACCCGTTCGGGTTATACGCACTTACGCTAATGTGCAATGGTAG
>CABFVX010008003.1:0-25915 GCA_902151425.1 Timema shepardi
CACCCTACCATTACACATTAGCGTAAGTGCGTATAACCCGAACGGGTAGTAAGACGCGGTGCTAATAATAATAATATTTTTTTAAAAAGGGAGTTGAACGAGTTCATACAGTTGGTTCATTTCCAAACACTGCCGTTGAAAGGATTCCTCAAACGGTAAAAAGATGCGCACTGTGAAATAAATACCAAATAACCCCATGAAACTGTTGACCCAAAACTCGAGTAAAAAATCACCGGAAGCGGACAAACATTTGTATTCCGCCATCAGGCTATTATTATTCGACGGTCGCGCCAATATTTGCCCAAACCTGGCCACAATGTCAACAAATGGAACAAACGAGATGGTAATATTTAGACGAGTTAAACAAGGAAAATAGTTCGCGCCTTATTTTCTACATGACGTAAATAGGATCGTCTCTCATTACCAACTTGTGTGTCGTGCCAACATGACGGATAGTGCCGCCGGCACCTATCAACACTTGAATCGCGCTCTCTTGAGGTGGGAAGAAAGGGACAGCGAGTCAAAACCAAAACTTTTGCAGTTTTTAAAGCAGATTATTTTGTCCAAAATAACTTTTTTTTAACCTTCGGTAGATACGCTTGATGATGGCAACAGTGCTTACGTATTTTGCATGTACAGTAAATTCTGGAATTTGAACACAAGAATTTTTCTTTTAATTTAAAAGGTTTATTTTTTTATCATATGTCATTATACTCATGATAAATATTCACGGATGCTTGAGATTACTTTACTTTACTTCCATTACTTTTTCCAGCCTGTGTGTTATTCAAGCCATATATTTTCCACTACCGGCTTGCTAGGCTTGTCGTAGCTTCATATTACGTATAATCTAACTTAAGACTAGGACAGACACAACATCCAGTCCCCGGCCGTTAATTCATCACTGTGAAAGGGTAAGCCCACATTTTACCAATTATACTTTTTTGGGCCATGCTGAGAATTGAACCCGGGACCCTTATCTCAGTAGACAGACACGCTAACGACGGAGCTAAGGTGTTGAATTGTTGAAATTACTAGGTTGTGTTGAAAATTAAACTAAACGCATCTACTGATTAACTTTGGCCAACAACAAAAGTTGTTATAAAAATTGCAAATATATTTGCGTTCCCTTCCTTTGCAACTTAAACACAACGGGTTGCCAATATTTTCCTACTACCACATTCCTTGTGTTTCCCAGATGGTGTCCATTTTTATGGACAATTTTAGACTGAAGTAGAGAGGAATTAAATTTTCAGCTTTCATAAGCCTGGCGTCTCGAATAGGAAGATTTAAGTTTGATGGTGAAGTAAATATATAGCCATTTTGAAACCCAATGTCCTTGGGAGGATATAGCACGCTTGAAGCAGCGTTTTTAATTCTTAAGTTCACTTTCTCTTCTATCAAAAGATCTGCTATTTAAATCTTTCAGTGAAATGTTCAAAAATCACCTGTGTCTTCCCGATTTTTTCCTGGCAAAATATCCTTGAGATTTTCCTGACTCCAAATAAATGATGATTCATGACTTCAATCGATTTTTAAAGCACGTCCTCTGGCGTTGTGCTGATAATAAATAACAATAATAACAATAGTAATAATAATAATGGCGAGTCAAGGCTGCATAGCTCGTAGCTCAGTTTGCGGAACATTAGCCAGTACTAATGTACCATTGCACAGGGAACGCCCGAACGTACTAACCGTACATCCTTTCCATGTCCTGGTGAGATGAGATGATGTTGATAGTGAATATGATGCGGTGGAGGCAATGAAGATCTTAACCTAACTTAAGACTAATTAACCAAACTCTGGTGACCATGAGAATTATTCCCCGTTGGAGAAATATCCTCCGGTACCAGTCGGGAGTCAGATACCGGGACCTCTAGGTCAACAGCCAGGGGCTCTGACCACTGTACCACGAGGCTGGTTACCAATAAATAATGGTGCATGACTTCATTCAGTCGTTGAATCAGGTACTACGATGTGTAGCTGCCAATAAAGACTGTTTGTAAGTGGTGTGGCATTACTTTTAATGGGTTCTTCGACCAATATCGTCCATAAGCTAGTAGCTCCTTGTGACCAGCATCTTACTACCCGTTCGGTTCATACGCTTCCAGCAGAGTTCGTCATCTCCACACGAAGAAAGGTACCAATGCATCCGACAAAATGTATCAAGTGTTTGAAGTCATCGAGAACAAAACTAAAACACACTAAGTCGAAAGTACTATCATATTATGATGCTCCGCGAAAGTTAGATACAGTAGAACCTCGTTAATCCGCACTAAATGGGAACGAAGCTTGTTCGGATTATCCGGGAGAATACGAACGGCTATGCGGGGAAACCTTGAGTGTAAGTTTGCGAATATTGAACATTTATATCAACTATTTCCCGCAATTTACTTTTAACTTTCAATTTGATATCAATGAAATATATCTAATTTGACTTTGCTTTTTCTTTCCTTTCTGTTTCTAAAAATTGTGTTAGGAGCATACAAATGTTCGGAGTGCCGGTATTCAGAATATTGTAGGCCTATATTTGAGAAAAAATATTAACTCTTCTGTAGTTTTGTATCTAGCACTATAAATCTGCAATGTGGTAAAATCTCTCCCACTGTCACATCTTCGGTGATTTGCAATAGAGCATAAGTTATTAAAATATGGGTCACGACCCCTGTGAGATGATTAAATTATCTAAGGCGTCAGACTCGTGTTAAGACTGGTTTGCTGAAGACGGGGATATCGGGGTTCGAATCCCGGTCCGGTTTAATGACCCCCTCACACACACACCTAAATTGTTTCCCACTGTCTTTACACGCAAATGCGGGTAAATTACCCCTAAAATGTTTCCTTCCTCATCCCTACCTCATCAGAGTAATTATCATATATGCGTATAACCTGAACAGGTTGTAAGACGCGGTGAAAATTAACAGAACTATTGAATTGATAACACACTACAACCTTTCATTCTATATTTGTTTATTTTATTTCAGACATAAAAGTCGTCCGGCGTGATCACCAGAGCGCAAGTTTTATTTTTATCATCATTCGTTTTAAAAGAGATAGACTAATAGTTTCCATTGAATAGTTGCATATAAAAGTTTGTAAATTATCATGAAAATTTAATTAATAATATTAAATATAACTGCGTGTATGAATTTTTTTTACAACACATACGTTCATTATCTCTATTTCTCATTTATTCCGAAATTGCTTAAAAGCCGACACTATAATGTAAAACAAATCAACTTGACTTAGACATTACTGCCCGGAGTCGCTAGTAATTTTGTTTTATGAAAAGGGGCCACGAATGTTTGTAGTTTAAGAACCTGTGAGGTCCCGAGCGAGTCAAAGCAGCTGGCTCAATGCAAGCTTTGTCAGGCTTGTTAAACGTGTGTTTGAAACTCCGAATATTTGTAGTTTAAGAACCTGTGAGGTCCCGAGTCAAAGCAGCTGGCTCAATGCAAGCTTTGTCAGGCTTGTTAAACGGGTGTTTGAAACTCCGAATATTTGTAGTTTTTGTGCACAAGATAAACCATTCATTATTCAGGGTGTCCGTAAACCTATATTATAAAATTCCCTGACTTTTCCAGGTTTCCCCCGTCTGTAGCAAACCATGATTATTGTCCACCTGCTTTCCTCGTAGCGTGGGACATGCGTCCGTGGGATTTGGGTTCAACCGTAATGCCATAGTGGGATTTGCAGCCGCATTCCTGCATACAGTATCGTTTATATGTAGAGCGTTTGTTTATCTGAACTTTGTCTCTGTTGGTTTGAATGTCCTTGTCTCCCTTGTACCCTGGGGCGAAGCCAATCCCATTAGATTTTCCGCCATAAACTCTTATAATGTAGAACTTTAGGATTGAGGTTAGGTTAGCGGAAAAGCATCAAAATGAGGCATTTCGAATATTAATGTATCTCCATGATCCAATTTCAGGTCCCAATTAAAAATAGTGTTCCAAATTATAATCCGTATCTAAGCTTGGTTAGTTTTACAAAGTGGAGTGTGGTGGACGCAAATTCCACGGCGTTATTTTTGGCGGCCGCAAAACTCACCGATCGCAGTCCCACGTGACCGCTTTCCTGGCCGACCGACCGACTCTGATACTAAATGGTCATTTACACCATTTTTCAGTGGCCAGAGCGTTTGTGTATTGCATACACTTGACAAGAAAGTCACAAAACAATAAATATGAGCGCGAAAATGCTGCAGAATAACATTATTAACTTGAAGAGTTTCTGAATATTGATAGTAACTCTGTATGGTTTGGTTGGGGCTAGCAAATTACACTTCTCTTTGGCTTTACGCATGGTGAGCATACATGTATTCACATACAAATTAAATGTACTTACCTAAAACAACAAACACAAATAATAGATCTATTCGAAAACGTCTTTACCAAAATTGATTAAACTTCATACCTTTATAGACGTGAGGTAAGACAGTAGTAGTTCATAGAAGGGATGGGAAAAGCTGCTCCTTTAGTGGGGCAGGAGCAATCTGCTACTGCTCCACCACTGGACCTGTTCCTTTTACCTGCTCCTTTTTGTCACAGTCACTATATTCGTACCTACTACCAGCCTTGGTTTTTTTAGCACTACGTCTGCTGCCCGTGCGGGTTATACGCACTTATGCTAATTGCGCCAATGTGTTAGGGACAAAGATGGTCGATTCCAGAGGAAGTGCACCCACATTTGTTTGGAAAGAGAGTTGAAAACGTTTAAGAAAACTTACCCTCAGAGCACCCAACCGGAACAGAACCTTAATCTCCCTGTCATCGGCAGTCCAGTCTAATGCGAAAGTGAAGCCAGAGACAAGAGGCTGGCAACCTTTTTGATATCGCGGGCTATATGGGTTTAAAAAAAAGTTTGGCTAGTTTGAACAAAAAGTAGAACAATAAAAAGTTCAATTTTACATTTCCCATATAGTAATTAGCTATTAAGTCCATGTTTTGAACAAATTGTTTGTTTGCCAAATTATTAGTGGGCTAGATAAAATAAGTCAGTAGGTTACTAGCCTTGCCTTGAATAATTTTTACCACCAAGTGAGTCCCTTCAATGTTAATCATTAACGTAACAGTTTATTGTGAGAATACTTCACATATACTTCATTCACGGGAGGAGTTTACCTCTGAAAGGTTTTTTTTCTTACCAATATCCTACTATATAATAGATTTCTGGTAGGGAAAAAAGTCCTTTCCCAGGTAAACTCCTACCGTGAACGAACAATACTGTGCTTGTATTGTGGAAATAATGTTCTGCACTACGAAAGCTTTCCCCTTCAAAACTCACTTGTGACTCCCCAAACCAACTCTAAACTAGGGCTATAATAGATAAGTAAGGTTGCACCGGAGTTGGTTTCAGCGCTCTGACAAGAACACAAGGTATCCACTTCCTTTATACTGTACAACTGATCCAAAATATCTCCGGAGCATAAAGGAACAAGGTTGCTCTGGACCTGTTACAGGGCTGTGTGACAGAGACGAGGAGCAAGGTTACTTTGGACCTGTTACAGCGCTGTCTGTGACAGAGAGACGAGGAGCAAGGTTACTTTGGACCTGTTAACAGCGCTGTCTGTGACAGAGACGAGGAGCAAGGTTACTTTGGACCTGTTACAGCACTTTCTGTGACAGAGACGAGGAACAAGGTTGCTCTGGACCTGTTACAGCACTTTCTGTGACAGAGACGAGGAGTAAGGTTACTTTGGACCTGTTACAGCGCTGTCTGTGACAGAGACGAGGAGCAAGTTTACTCCGGACCTGTTACAGCGCTTCCTGTGACAGAGACGAGGAGCAAGGTTGCTCTGGACCTGTTACAGCGCTGTATGTGATAGAGACGAGGAACAAGGTTACTTTGGACCTGTTACAGCACTTTCTGTGACAGAGACGAGGAACAAGGTTGCTCTGGACCTGTTACAGCGCTGTCTGTGACAGAGACGAGGAGCAAGGTTACTTTGGACCTGTTACAGCGCTGTCTGTGACAGAGACGAGGAGCAAGGTTACTTTGGACCTGTTACAGCGCTTTCTGTGACAGAGACGAGGAGCAAGGTTACTTTGGACCTGTTACAGCGCTGTCTGTGACAGAGACGAGGAGCAAGGTTACTTTGGACCTGTTACAGCGCTTCCTGTGACAGAGACGAGGAGCAAGATTACTTTGGACCTGTTACAGCGCTTCCTGTGACAGAGACGAGGAGCAAGGTTACTTTGGACCTGTTACAGCGTGTATTTGATCCGTGGACCAGTGGCAAAAAGGAACAGCTCCTTTCGTCTGTCAGGAACAGGTTGTGAATGTGACGTCAGAGGAGCAGTGACAAAGGAACAGGCTGTGATTTCACACCCCAACCCTAGTTCATAGGTCAAATGTCACCCAAACTAACAACATGGCGCGCAAATTTATTTTATTTTTCCAGCACAAACGTTTTCCTCCCCCTACGTCTTAGTTCCCATCCGAGGTTATACGCATCCATTAACTACGCTAGTGAAGTAAGGATGAGAAAGGTATGATTTTAGAAGATATGTCCCAAAATTTGCGTGGAGAAACAGTAGTAGAGAAAGCAATTTCAGAACTAGCTAGGATTAGAGCCCCGATCTCCACGCAACCTGAAATAAAGCCTATCACGAGAGTGACTCGTCACAACATTGGACCAACCAACAACGTTAAATATGCATTAACTTATGTACTAACGATACCTTATACCAAACAAAAAATATATACATCCACTTCGATGGTCGCATGGTCTAAGGCGCTACTCTCGCAATAGACTGTACCACCGAAATCGGGGTTCAATACCAGTCGGATGTACTGAGGTTTATTTCCTAAATGATTTTCCATCCTCCCTCCACGCAAGTGCGGGTACACTTTCTCTAAATTCACCTTCTTAATCCTTCATGAATTAGTGTAATTAGTACATAAGAGTATAACGCAAACGGGTAGTAAGATGCGGCGCTAAAGAAATATAGGGCATACATACATACACACACGCGCGCGCGCGCATACGTATACATGTATTATTGCAATGTATGTTGTTTTTCTATCAAATGTTCTTTTCGAGTTTTGAAATGTGGCGACCCCTCCGTAGCCTAGTGGAGTGGTAAAATAATAGAGGACATTGAAATCCGGTGGGGTTCGAAGCCCGACCAAACTCCTTGTTTTAATAGAAGAATGTAATAAAAATCAAGAGCGTGGCAGCGCGCGGTAATCTCGTTGCGCCATTAGTTCTTCCAGCAACAAGCTTTATGGCCTGTTTTCTTGCTCTGGGCTTCTCTTGATTCTTTCCTGATTCCACCGTGTTTCTTTCTCAACTCCCATTTAACTGTCCCCCCCTTCCCTCGGATCCGCAAGTCTACAGGGAGGGTCGGAACTCGTAGTCCGGCATAGAGACCATCGAGAAAGGTAGCGAATAGTCGATTTACCAATTATTTAAATGGAATGAATGCGATCAAAATATCCATAGTTTTTAAGTTTACGCTCTAGATTAATTTATCCTTACGACGTTAACACCAGCAACTACAGTAATTATGGTTGGAAGTGTAACTAACGTCGGGTCTGCTGCAAACCAAGACGGGTGCTGGGAGGGGCAAGGGGATGGTCAGGAGATGACCGAAAAAATGTGGAATAAAGGCCTAAACAAACACATCTGAGTGGAGCAACGGAAAAGGCGGCATGAAAAGAGCCAGACGAACGGGCAAGAATTTATAATAAAGCAAGGAAATTCAGATTGAGGTATTGCAAAGATTGTTAAGGGTAACTGGCAGTGTTATCGTTGCGTCTAGACAAGAGATGGCTGAGGACAATTCTGGTGGAAAGCAGACTTGTTGGATTGGCTCTAATCAAGACTTGGCTGAGGACAATTCTGGTGGAAAGCAGACTTGTTGGATTGACTTTAATCAAGACATGGCTGAGGATAATTCTGGTGGAAAGCAGACTTGTTGGATTGGCTCTAATCAAGACATGGCTGAGGACAATTCTGGTGGAAAGCAGACTTGTTGGATTGGCTCTAATAAAGACATGGCTGAGGACAGCTCTGGTGGAAAGCAGACTTGTTGGTTTGGCTCTAATCAAGACATGGCTGAGGATAATTCTGGTGGAAAGCAGACTTGTTGGATTGGCTCTAATCAAGACTTGGCTGAGGACAATTCTGGTGGAAAGCAGACTTTTTGGATTGGCTGTAGCCAAAACTAGCAAACACAAAATACCATGTAGCCTACATTTAAGAAATATTATAAAATTTTTATTATAAATAATGATTTGTTTTATTCATATTTCCACTTATTTCTATTTTGTTTCCAGAAGTCCAGGATGGCTTCAAAACGACACTTTTGAGGATGATTTTTTTTTAAATACCTAGATCACCAGACCCCTTAGTAGAAGCAGCCTCCTCCCTCCTAAAAAATTGATCCCTGGATCTACCCGTGTAACAAGATATATTAATACTTTAACAACATTATCATATACATACCCTTCCCTTGTAATTGACCTGCAATTATTATCCAAGAATTTAATTTAAGAAAATTCATGGCCGACAAAACGCAAGTTCAGTTTCAACAATATACCGATACATCTCTCTCCAATCCTTGACACTCAGCCCCCTTATAATCTATATTCACACTATTCTATCATTGATATCTCGGCTCACCAGGTTTCCCAACTAAAGTTTTGTGTACACGCCTGTCCTCACCCATAAGCACCATACGACCAATATACCTCAGCCTGCGCGCCTTGATCATACTTAACATGTTTGGCGATATATATGTTACACCCCAATTGTGAAAATGCTCATTTCATGAATTGTGCAAATTTCTGCTCATTCCGTGAACTGGTTTCTTCGCTTGACCATTTCACGAGCTGGACAAAAATTGCATTAAACTTTTGCCCATTTCATGAACTGAAATTTAATGTACTATCAATTGCATTAAACTTTTGCCCATTTCATGAACTGAAACTTCATGTACTATCGACTACAAGTTTAACTGAAATTCGTTTTAAGATATTATATTAAACTAAACCAACCTAACTTAAAGTTCCATTTCAAAACAATTAAAAGTTAAATTTATTATTTTAATTTTTAACACCGCATCTTACAACACGTTTGGATTATACGCTTATGTATCTACTAATTATGCTAATGGTTTTAGGGACGAAGAAGTTTATATTTATAGGCTGTGTACATGCAATTGCGCGGAGGGGGAGTGGGAAACAATTTTGGAAAAACCACCCTCGGTACACCCGACCGAGATTCAAACCTAAATCTCCTTATCATCGAGAGTCAAGTCTACTCCGAGAGTAGCACATGAGACCATGCGGCAACCAAAGCAGGTTAGATTTACATAAAGACCAAACGTTTTTATTCACTTGTCCATTTCACGAACCGGGCAAATACTCGATTGGGGTGTAACATATACAAACTATGAAGATCTTTACTCTGTAACTTTATCCACTTACCCCTCTTAGGCCCAAATATATTTCTCAGTACTTTGTTTTCAAACACTTTCAATTGATTTTATTGGTACTAAGTGAGAAACCGCCGCTTCACAACCGCAAATGACACCGGGCATGATTATAGCCTTGTATGTTCTCAGTTTATTATTTCGAGACAGACGACGAGACCACAACAACTTACAAACGGAATAGTAGTAAACACATGACCGCCTCTTGTTAGCGGAGTGTACACAACTGGTTTCAAGGATGTTTCGTGATCGGTACACCAGTTGGGAGCGATAGCTCTATACCAAGGTCTACATACACCCTGCTTTTGATAGGAGGTCCACTTTCGACCACCAAGATATATTCAAATACACTAAAATTTGATATTTTATAAATATGTATTATTTGATTTATTAATTAGAAAGTTATCTAAAGCTTCCAATAATACTTCCTTATGAATTACTGTGTAGTTTCTCATACATAAGTAACTAAACGGACTAAGAACATAAAAACAATTGTAATATTTTTATTCGCGCCACTGTGGCAACACGAGAAAATGGCAGGCTTCCTATGAACATCAGGTTATATATCAATAATCGCACTTTGGAGGAAGTTATGAGCTGGAAATATAGTTCTGTTCGAAAACGCGTATTCAATCTCATATTTTCTAAACGCCAATCTTATTTGGTCTAATATGCCGATGACAGGAAGGGTGAGGGTCGAACCCTGGTCGGGGATATTGTGGACTCCCCCTAACCCCTACTAAATTGTTTCCCACTCCACCTCCAAGCAAATGAAGGTATATTTCCTATAAAGTTTACTTTCTACTACCCAACCCGCTGGCTGGTGTAATTAAATGCGAATAGCCCGTACGGGTAGTAAGACGCGGTGCAATCTCCTGTTTTAAAGTGTAACTGTAAGGATGACAACGATATATAGATTTATTTTTATAAAAAGAAGATATATTTATATCAATGTTGTACCAGATATATCCAGTGCTCGGATTGGGAAATTTTAACAACCGGAACGGTAACAACTAACAACCAATAATTGGTTAATCTATTTACAGCAAGAAACTAGTACATTGGTAGAACCTATCGCGTTGTTTATATGCACACTTCAATAAGTTGCGTGCTAAGCCATGCCAGTTCAATTTAATTTCAGCAAAATGAATATTACGTTGCAGTTTACCTACTATACTAATATAATTAATTGATAATTACAATTAATTAATAGTGATTTATATTGAAACTAAAACTACACTACCACAGTAAAACGATATCCAATATTAAACTATTGAGGTCGGTATATATATTCGTTTTTAATGACACGTATTTTCTTAAAAGTTTTTTTTACATACCTATGTGTTTGGTTAGGAAGGTTAGTATTTGTATGCAGTTTTGGAACGAGCTATTGACACCATGCCGAACCTATTCTTTTGAACATTTCATACAAGAAAAATATCCTTATGTAGAAAAGTTATTTCAGCATATTTTGCATATTTTAAGAATTAACATATTTTATAAATATTACTACACTTCAAGCTTTTTTTAATTTTATTTACAACAAATAATAGCATTCATTTTATATTCGTAGTGTTTATTTTATTTTGACCCTTTATTCATAGTTTAGAATTTTTATTTCAAATCGCTTTCATTCTTGTCAAAAATACTAGACTGTAATATTACCCAGCCACTTCTCGTAAAGTGAAAAGGAGTTTCATCCTCCTAAAAAAATGTTGCTACAGAACAATAAAACTATGGCACAAGAAATTTTGGAAAATTCTTTGTTTTAAATTGTTATTAAAAATTATGAGGATGTTAAGAATTATTATTTAATCCATATAAAAAACTGCGTTTCAATGTCAAATGTTGTGTAACAAACACTATTCGTTAAATTGGCAAAAACAACAAGATAATCTACTCTTTAGCCCTTTCTATTACTTGCAAATTTTAATTGATTTAAGTACTATTACGGACTACACCAGGACAGTGTTTTTTTAAAACAAATATTGACAGTATTACCTGCGTGGTGTAATTTCATATAAATTTGCATATTTCAGACATTCCATAGATCTATATTTGAACTTTAATAATTTGCATGGTAAATTATAACTTGACAGATCAGGCTAAGTTTTTATTGAATACGCTTAGCATTTATATAGATTTAGCCACCGAAAAACGGACACCATTTGTCATTTATCATTTCATTCAATGCAATAAATATTTTGAAGAAAATATGTTTAGTTATAAAACTTATGCGGCAAGGAAATAAGGTAGCTAACTTGAGTATATAAATAAAATTGTACGCGTAACATAATTTATAGAAAGAAATATGTACGTATATTTTTTTTTCTGGTTCACTTGTGGCACAGAGTTCACAACTTCAAATAAGTACTGTACGCACGGTATTTGCACTATGAGAGACAATGTGAAACTGAAGGTAGAAATCTTGTACCTACGAACAGAAACAGCAAATGCCCTTTCCAGAAATAATTCCCACAGTCCACAATAGAGGCTACAAAAGGTGTAGTTAACATCTGTAAAATATTGGTATTGAAGTCATTGTCTTGTTATAGGAATCGTCGTCTCTGTCGTGAAGCAAATTTTTGAGAAACCCAGTGTAATACACAATACAATACACTCTGCAGAAGAGAAGTAGCATATAAGTCCGTTCAAAATTTAATTCACTATACAGACATCTAGTAGGATCTGGGCTCATTGATACTAGAATAGGTACGCTTTTTAAAACGATAGGAAGAACGAAGAAGTCGCGTTCTAACGTGCAGGCATAACGCTAGTAATAGTTTTTCGTATCAACCGGAACGGCGTTCCTGTGCGTTCCGGCTCAATTCGAGCACTGGATACATCGACACAATTAAATATCAGACTTTGCTTTTGTGCTTGTGAATCAAAATAAAATTAATTATTTTGGTATAGGTTTTTACTAATCGAGTAAATTTTACCGATTGAACTTATCTGCTCTTTTCAACAACTAAAAAGATTAAAAAGGGGAAAACACACGAAGAATAGCCATCTTAATACCGCCGTTACAGTTTTCCCTGAAAAATTCAATTCAATATATCGATACAATTTGATCGATATATCGCAGCTTCCGACGTATCAAATGATAATTATATCGATGTTAGGGAGAGCTGGTGTCCCTATGTGTAAGTGCGGGCAATCTAAGCACCCTGTGAAGAAGTAGAGTTAGAGAAAGAGAAACAAGGGGAAAGGAGGGGAACACAGGAAGGAGAAGACTGCGGCGGAGAAAGAAGCCAAATAAGAAGTGTTTTTTTTCCCCCGGTGCTCGTGCGATTCCATTTACTCTGGAGAAGAGGAAAACCTCTTTTATTTGCAGGAGCTTGGAACATCGTTAACTTCCATCTAAGTAGGGTTTATTTTGTACCCTTAACGTCCGGTGCGGGATTTGCTGATGTAATGGTGCACGGGCCCGCCCCTGGAACAACTCTTCCACCCCTCTAACTGGTACACTCCGAGCAGAAAACAATGACTGGCATGGAGGGGTGGGAGTAGCACGGTTACCTCAGACTCTGTGGAGTTGGTGAGATATGATCCCGGCTCTTTTACGTGTTGATGTGTAATATTTGTGTACAGGCGAGCTTGGAATTATTTTTTACGTTTATTTTTGTTTGAGAATCATTTGTACTTTCATAGTTCTTTTTTAAATTTGAGGGATTTAAAGTGCACTTTCTAAACCGACTGATTATAATATATGCTCAACTTATAACAATTACAACACTCACAGCCTCGGACGTTATAATTCATTATTGTGAAGAGGGGCGTTGCACGAAATAGATTCGGGGGTAGGGGGGCCGGAGGAGGAATAAACTTTTTCCCAACTCTAAGAATTTCGAAAACAGTAAAATTCCCAAGTGGCAAAGGAGAGTAGTACGCAGTACGTATTACAAGAAGGGCAATGTTGAGAACGGGGGTGGGGGAGGCTCCCAGAATTTAAAAAAATCGGGGGTGATAATCAAGCCTTGAACCGAGCTTATAGGCAACTGTATTTTTTTAATTAATTGATTTATTTGTTCATACTGGATTTTTAAAGCTACAGCGGTTTTTCAGTGCATAGGAAATAACATGAATTATTATTTAATTCAATATTTTTTGCAGATATCGTTCAAATTGTGTATTTTAGATTAAAAAATTCAACTGACTTTATTACAGCGGTTCCAACATTTTGTAGTTTATGACCACAAATTTTCTCTCTGCAGTCATCGCGATCCTTTGATAACTTAAAAGCTTTCAAATCCTAGTTTTTAAGTTTTTTCATTGTGTATTACTACCAGCCCGGACTATCTAAAGTTAACTACACCAGTGGGATAGGTAAAATTTAAAGGAAATATAGCCTTATTTGCTTGGAGGGATATTAGGATAAACTAACCCTGGCCAGAACTAAAATCCTTATTTCACTTTCATCAACAAACCAAATCAAAAGAGCGTGACATTAAACCCGCATGTCCACTAATGGGTGTTTTAATTATTGTAATTGCTTATAATAATGATTATTTGCGACTAATATGTAGTAAAAGAGAATAGACAAGCCCAGGGTTGGGGGATGATTTTATATTATGCTAGCAGCATTACAAGTAAACAAGTATACTGTTATTGAATTTAATCGCCCCACGTTGGGCGCCAATTATTATGAAGTTGAATTAATCGGTCCACGTTGGGCGTCGATTAAAACGTTACGGGTCGGCGATGGGCGCCGATTGAAGTGATACCATTTGGTTAGCTGTTAATTGCACCGTGATCGAACACTAATTAAAGCGGTGTGGAATTGCGGTTAAGTAATTACGTACTAGATTTGTATTGTGAGATAATTGGTATTTATAGCCCCGTGATCGAGCACCAATTATATTGATACGGAATTATGTGTGATATGTTAATTTAATAAATAAGACCTTTAATGTTGCACACGATTTATTAAAGTTATTAGCTTATATATGACCTACCCCTTGGACCTCTCGTGACCAGTGTCAGAACCAACAAATCGAAAGAGTCCTGGCGACAGGTGTTATGAAAGCTAGCTTTCTATTTTACTAGAGGGAGATAGCGTTGCTTGCTTTTTTGGTAGATACTGCGGAGTTCATTTTTTAAAGAAAAAATAAGTTTTAATTGTGCAATCCTTTGACATTATTTCTGAAAAGTGCATAATTCTCCATGGATGAAGTATTGAAATGATAATTTACATGCCACACTTTAAAGAAAAATGCTCTTCATCCATGACTTTTTTAATATATGAGAAGGGTCCAAATCAGTATCGTTACACAAGTCAGCAAGGAGCTATCAGAATGGAATAGCCAAAAGGAACCTAAGCAGTAACTAGATCGTTTTTAGCATTTTAACAACTTACATTTCTATTAGAATTACGCGTCTTCCTATAGTCATTAAAATCCTTGAAAAAGTAAATATAAAGCTAAAATCTCTTTATTGTGACCCCATACAAAACACGCTGCGACCCCCAAGTTGGAAACCGATACTTTATTAGAACACACTTGGAAGCAATATTTAACTAGCAAGTTCCCTGAGCTGTAGAACTCGTTCGTCACTTTATCAAAAAATTAACAATTTGGCCAGGTTTATTTAAAAACATTTTCAACTGTAAAAAAAATCGTTATCTCTACAGTATTTTGATACCTGTCTACCAATGTCCTGCTTCATAACCTCAATGAGGTTGCCCTAAAATGTTAATGCTGGTGTAGCGTGTCAATCAGATTGATTGAACACCTACAAGGAAAAAATTAACTATTTATCACTATTCGTGTAATTGGGTGCCACGTTGGAGTTATATCGAGATATTGAAGATAAACTACCTCAAAGTTATACTCTCATACAAAAAAAACTGCGTATTGGCCTACGTTCAAAACACGTGGATTAGTCAAAAGATTAATTATATTTTGATAATTGCGGTTCTAAATATCACAAAAGAGGACTAATGTTATTAAAGTTATGAATAAGATTTTTGAATGTGTGCCCTAGTTATAAAAAGGGGTCTGATACAAAACTTACAGCTGACCATGCGGCCGTTAAGATAATTTAAAAAATATACATCTATATTATTTCTTTTCGTAAAAAAAACAGTGAAAATCAAATAACTAAATTAATACTGATGCATTTTGATACAGGATATATGTGTATAAACTCACCCAAGGGCAGATGCCTGCAGATATCTTTTACTCACTTCAAAAAAACAGAATTATCTATAATGGCGGCTCCACGTGGATCAACTCTCGCTCGCTCAGTAGAGAAGAAAAGATCGAAATGGAGGCCACAACGCCGATCACGTGCGCAGCGATACCATGCGCCTCTGGTGGTCAACAGAGGAAGCTCGTCAGTTCCAATGTGTTCTCTCTCTCTCTTTCTCGTTTATTCTCCCTTATTCTACCTCTGCTTCGTAATTCATTCTCCTTTATCTCCTTTTTCATGTTCGTGTCTGATTGTCACTATATAAGGGAAGCACCATGAGCTCATTTATGCACAACGCCTTTTCACAGCCTAGGTACTAGAACGAAGCTCTGCCGGTGAAAACTACCAAGAAGGATCATGGGGTCTGGGTCGTCGGAATCGCCGCCATAGCATCGTCGTTGCAGGATGAATCGTCGGAGTCAACGAGCTGGATACCAGGACACCTCAGCTAGGGTATCTGTATCCAGCAAGGGTCGTTTAGTCCCTAGCATGTAGTCAGAAGACACTTTATTTTTATTAGATATAATGTAAATAGTCATTCGGAAGTCCTTTACTTTAGCAAGAGAAATGTTTCATTTTATTAGATCTTGTATCATGTTCAGAACTAGCTAACTTCATTATGCTAGAAGTACCTTGGCAATATTTCGCCTTTCTGTCTGATGGACAAGTCAGATTTTAATGACTCATAAAGTCAAATGCTGAGTGCATTATTGTATTTTTGGACACTGTCCTAACGTCAAAGCCTCTGGCTTGGAAAATGTGAATTTTAGTGTGGTAAATGTACACTAACTCACAAGTTCCTATAAATCTTGAAAAAGAAAAGTAATTCATGACACCCTAAACGTCATGTGCATCAGTGCTTTGTTATTGATGGTTATCGCCAGGAAGTCTGTTTCTTTCTTCTGCCTTACGCAGTGCAGTTGTAAATCATAGAGATTTGACTATGCAGTCAATGTTCATTAAAAGTATTAGTTTGGGTGCGCAACCCGTGGAAATTGACCTATTGTCATAGTGGGGTCCGCGCAAATAATACTATTTTGTTTTGGCCTGTAAATAGGTTCTTAAATTTTGTGGTAGTTCAAAATTAGGTTAATGTACTATTGAATGCATTGGTAGTACCGTAAGGGAACATGTCCGGCCATAGTACTTTAATGACTCCTGGCCCTTAGCCATCATCCAGCAGGATTTACCAGTCAACTATCCAACTAATTTAGTAACACTCAACCTTGTCAAGTGAGACTGTGTAAATGTTATACTATAAATTTGTTCTATATTTTGCTTTAACTAATTCTCAAATTACTCTCCTTTTAGAAATTCTACAGCCTCTTGACTGGTCACTGTGTTGCCCAGGTCACCGCAAGTAATCAAGTAATCAAGTAATCCCTCAAGGATATTTGTCTTGAGAAGAGATTTAAAATTCTATCATTTTCTGCCTAATTGTAAAACTTGTATATTTTAATGCTTCTAATGTCTACTAAATAAAACTATTGTGAAATTGAAATGTTCAGTTTTCTAATTTACTTAGTTTAGCAGTATTTAGTGACAATTTAGTTGCACTGGTACGTCAATAAATTATTCAAAACATATTGTAATTTAACTCGTGAGAGTGAAGGGGATTCCCCTGATATTTTATTAAATAACTTATGACAAATTTAAAATAAGCACTCTAAATAACATGATTATACGAAATTTTATGCAAATCGAACACTAAATAACAAATTTATAAAGTATCCCAAATTTGAAAATGATAAACGGGTGAAGAAAAAAACTTATTTTTGTTTAATGTAGTCTACTTAATCAAATGAAAAATTATAGGAGTTGTAACAATGTAACACCGCCCGATTACTCCTCTTCCTTTATTGTTGTTTTGAGCCTATTTAAATTGCTTTCATGAAATCCTATTTTAATAAACAATGAAATAAGTTACATGAGCTCAATTCAAACTAGTATGGATCCTTGCTAGAAAAATTAGTGTGTACTTCAGAAGTCAAACACTAACACTTACCTCAATGTCTTCATTTCATCAGTCAGAGCTTTCGGTAAGAAAAAAAAACAATAAAATGTTGCGTAACATTCACTGCCTTCAGAACTTAATAGAGCCCTAATTAAGGCATTGGCTGTAAGACATGATAATTTGAGTAATAAAATTGCGACAGTCTAGCAGCCACGAAAGTCACAAATAAAAACACTAAACAATAAACAAAACATTGAATGTCAATGCTGCCGCTTCAAGCATCGCTGGCTGAGTGAAAATTTGCTACTGGGCAGCTCATGTTCTCATATGATTCGTTTCCATACCGCATTCGGCATACACTCACCGGCCGTTGTCTCTACCTACTGACAACGGCGCTACTAGACTACGTGATTAACTAAGATTTCTAAAATCTACTACATAAGGAATCTAGGTACTACTAGACTATTTGATTAACTAAGCTTTCTACAATCTACTACATAAGGAATCTCCTTTCAATGTTTGATGATTTTTGAAGTTGGGATTTTTTGTGGAGTAGGGATCAACAGTTGGGAAATTTTAAATTTTTCTGTACAAGTCTGTGGTTAAGGACTTTCAAATAGAGACTAATGAGGTGCAGAATAAGCTTAGAATTTCCCAACTCCAGACCTCAATACTCACAAAATTCCCAACTTTCAAGCTTTTAACCAACATTGGGGAGGGGGTGACACCCTCCAACCCCCTCCCACGGAGCAAAGCCCCTGATTGTGAAAAGGGAAACCGACATTTCAACAACTATACATTTTTAGTTCATGAGAGGAATAAAAGCTGGGACTTTTAACTTAGTAGGCAGACACGCGACTCACTGTGCTAAGATGTCGGACTACTTTCCTAGTTCACAAACGTTGATTCTGAAATAAATATTGTTGTGTACGTTTTAGAGTATTTTAAATGCTGTATACACTTTACCGTAATTATCAACAATTTTAACGAGTTTTTAATAAAATCACAACTTCAATAACTATTAATAATCATGCTATGTTACAACAGACAACATTCACAGCGTTGTCGCCAATTGATTGGAAATCAGGTGATTGAAGAATCAATGTGTAAAAGTGGCCTTAAATGTTAAAAACCGTTCAAACCTATTAAGTATGTTTTAATTTTAGTTACAAATTACCCACTCCTGTGGCAACATGGTCTAAGACGTCAAACTCGTATTAGACTAGACTGCTGATGACACCCAAGACATGTATTGAAGGTGGTTTTTCTAAACGGTTTTTCACTCTCCCTCCACGCAACAGCGGGTACACTTAATCTAAATTCAACCTTACTCATCCCTAACATATTATAGTAATTAATACATATACGTATAACCCTAACGAGTAGTAAGACGTGGTGCTAAAACTAATCACAAATTGAAAAGTAAAATTGTTCGTGTTTGCAGAGTTGTACCTGATTGTCCGTTAGGGCTTGCACTAATTCACCAATGGGAGCACGGAGAAATAATGGGACACCAATAATTGAAAGAGAGGCCTAAAATCTTTCAGTGCACCAGGTTGGGATGAAGCCGGGACCCCCTGAGACAGCGTCAAGAGCAAAAAGTCACTCCACTAACCTTGTCGGTTTCTAGTTGCAACCTATATAATTAACACCGGGTTAAAAAGGAATATCTTTTTAGTCGTGTTGTTTATAGTTTAAAAACTTATCAATTTTCTTGTGTAATTGATTAAAAAAAGTATCAGTTTAATATCCCCATAAATTTTTTATATTAGAGAAAAATGTTATCAAAAAGCATAATTTATTCTTGAGCAAAACTTATTCATATTTTGTTCACAAAGTTTTGGCATGTTTTATTTGGTTCAGCTGTATTTATTATTTCCATTTATTTTTTTTTGCTTTCCCTCAAATGGCTCTAATTTTGTTTTTATTCAAAAATAGGTATCAAGAGAATATTTTAGGTGGTATGTAACAAAGCTTGAAAGTTTTGTTCAAAAACTATAATAGACTACGAGAAAGTATGTTGGATTGTGTCGTACCATTTATTTAGTAAATCAAAACGTAGCTCTTGATGCCTTTGAATTCTCAATATTTTAATCCCTATAATAATTTCTAAACGATTGTGCCATATCAAAGTTGGCGAACTATCACATGGGACCTGTTTTACTTAATATGAAATTATAGATTATTTCAAGTCCAAGAATATTGGAATTTGACTCCAACAGCCTAAAGAAAAATATGTATGTTAAATTTTTAACAAATTTGATTGGTAGCTCAAACATAAACCCACCAATTTATTATTTATTATTAACTAAGTTACCAAGTGTAAAGAGTAAATTAATGACAACATAATCCTATATATTATTTCTGTTGTCAGCATTCCTTTTTCTCAACTAATACAAAGATTTCAGCGATAAATAAGGTATCAGTGGATAGGATTTTTTACCGACTTCTGACATAGTATAATCAGTTTACGTTGAAACACATTGTTTTGTTTTTTTAATTTTAAATAAAAATAAAAATCTAACAATACTTTTGTACCAATTACCGAAAATGACAAACAAAAAATTCAAGATGATTCTATTCATTCTGACATCAAATATTGTTTGCAAAGAGGTATTGTAAATTGTAAACATGTTCACATTAATAAGCTCTCTGTGCTATTTTGTGTGTACACCCCGCTGAGTATTTAATTTCAAAAACCCAACAAAAGACTAAATCATTTTTTTTTTGCGCGGGGGGAAGGGGGGGTAGGTTGAATGAGAGAAAGTTTCGCAAGGGTTTACTGGTAATGATATAATTTTCAAAAAACGAATAAAATGGTTTTCCTAATTTGTTATAGATTTAAAATTATGAATAGAAATGGAACACAAAAACTAATATAAGCCTTGGAATCAGTTAAAAAATATAAGCCAAAGACTGGTTCACAGACCTTGCGGTACCTCATAGAATGAGATGGTATTTGGTGGTTTAGATTTTCTGAAATACTTATCTGCGAGGAGATAAGAATTCAAATAAGAGGACTATGCTTTCACTCGATATTTGTCATGTCAATCTCCAAGGATGTGACCATACAAGAAAGTATAAAATCCTATTATTTATATAAAGGGGAAATTATTTTGGTTTTTATATTCTTTTATTATATTAAACTGAATTTCAACAATATCACCTTTAAGATATTCACTAAATGTGCTACAATTTTTCTATTAATTTACAAGCTCAAAATATCTAATAATGCTGTATAACTATCATCATTATTATTATTGTAGAAATAAAATTTGGTGTCAAAGAACTAGTTACAGTTTATAAGCTAAGGAGGAAGGAAAACACTCCGAAAACACTGGGTTTAGGACTTCAGCCTCCCATAACGGCCAGATGTGCTGATCACTTCCCCAACTCTATCGGTATTACTTCAGCAGCATACCTAGCTGCTTATCAAACACGCCCAGAGCTTGGACTTTAGAAATAAAAGCACAGATCAATAAACATTTAGGTAAAACTCTACAGCAATATTTCAACGCATCGAGCAAGTTAAGTTAATTATTTTTAAAGAAGAATGAATTTTAATAGGCAGAGAGAAACTGAAAACGTTTAACTATGTATGGCACTCCACATTTTAATATTTGAGAACATGTTTTACATGCCGATGACGGGAAGATCGGGGTTTGAAACCAGGTCGGAAGTATTGAAGGTGATTTTCCCTAAATGGTTTCCTACAATACCCCCCACGCAAATGTGGGTACACTTTATCTAAATTATATCCTACTAATCCCTAAAAACATTAACGTAATTAGTACAGTTGCGTATAGCGAGAACGGGTAGTAAGACATGTTGAAAAATCAATAATAAGAAGAATCAAATATAGAGTAGGCCTTTCTAAGCACTATGGTGCAATGATGCCAGGTCAGCTATATATGTATCAAATTGTAAAATTAAATTTTACCAAATATTTCCCTTAATTTATGCGTTGTTTGAATAGTTAAGATTTTCTTTAATCTTTTTTGTGTAATAAATACTAGATTGGTTGTATAATAACATCCAAATGGTGACAGAAAAATGGCTAACTTCCAGTCCACTAATTATGCGAAAGTACCTTAGCATGCGTACCTAACTCTATACGCAGCTATCAACGGGAATGCGTTAGTAATTTTAAGACATTAAAACACAAAGAATCAGAGCCCGTCCTCTTCATCAGTGAGTTAAGAGGCGACTATCCAAGCCCAAATCCATCGTTGGGCAGATATAGCGTTTACTATGCACCGTGTCTTCTGGTATGAGCTAGAGCAGGTCGTTAGTTCCATTGGTCTGTTCCAGTCTCACTTATGGTTCTGGCAAATATAACGATACTAGTAATAGCATTCAGTAGACAGCCAGTCCCTGTGATGAATAGAGTGAAGGTGTCGCTTGTAGGGTCTGTTGGTGTAAGTCACCGACAATCTGTGAAATACAGGCGTTCTAGAAAATGCCTAGGCTTTATATATATAATAACAGAGTGGTTTTGGAAAAGTATGAAATAAAGAAGTTTTGCTGTTGTATTTAATAGTTATTTTCAAGTCCTTTGTCTTTGTGAAGTCCCGGAATATGTTATCACTTGTTTTTTACAGTTCTATGTAAGTCTGGAGCCGTTTTCTTGCACGTTCACCCAATTCCTAAATTTTAAGTTAGTTAAGTTATTTTAGAATATAGTAGTTAGGTAAAGTAAAGTAAGGTAAGGTTAGGAAAGGTAAGGTTAGGTAAGGTAAAGTTGGGTTAGGTTAGGTCAGCTATTGTTCTCGGTAATATATAATGTCTGGTTATTCTATAAATTTCCGACCAAAAACCCGCCTCGGTGGCGTAGTTGGCTAACGCGCTTGTCGTGTTGAGCTCTACTGCTGAGGACGGGGAGATAGAGGTTCGAATCTCGGTCGGGTGAACTGAGGGTGGTTTTTCCTAAATGGTTTTCCACTCTCCCTTCACGCAAATGCGTGTTCACTTCCTATAATTCAACCTTCCCAATTCCTAATCCATTAGAGTAATTAGTACTTAAAGCGTATAACCCGAACGGTTAGTAAGACGCGGTGTTAAATAATAATAATCCTACGAAAAGTATGAAATACAACAACAAAACAAATTTATTTCATACTTTGCTAAAACCACTTAGAAATTATATAGAAAACCTAGGCATTTAATAGAATGCCTCGATTACAAACATTGCCGTTAAAAGATGCATCTCTGCGAGCTTGGCAGACGGATGTGCAATAGTAGGCCTTGTTTAAAGAATCTAAACACTTTTTTATAGCACCGCGTCTTACTACCCGTTCGGGATATACGCTTATATACTAATTAAAATAATGGTCTTAGGGATTAGGAAGATAATATTTAGAAAAGCATTTAGAAAAAACTCTGAAGTATACCCGACCGAGATTTGAACCTTAATCTACCAGTCATCGGTAGTTTAATCTACTGCGAGAGTAGCGACTTAGACCATGCGGCCACCGAAGCGGGTCCTAAATATTTAATCTACGAATAAACCTCTACACATTGTTGACCATTGCTAAAATACACCTGCATCGGAGGTCACACGGTGTAAGACGTCACACTGGATTGTCGGTGCGATAATGGAAGGAAGGCCTGTTTCCCTACTTCCAAAAATAAATCCTGAACTAAGGCAGACAGAATGAACCCGTGTTTACCTTTAATTAGAAAATAAACATTATTTCGTACCAAATGAATAACACGAATAAAATTACTAACTTCATGGTGTGAGCCCGCAATCAAGCCACACCAACACAGCAGCCACCATATGCAAGCGAAGATAGTGCCAACATTTACAGATAGAGGGTGTCATGTTGTCAGCACAACGAGCCCTACAACCGTTAATCTCAGTTTTCTAGACCGGAGCCATCAATTCTTTATTCAAGTAGCTCCTCATTAGCTGAGTTGACCCCGTTCAAGGCCCACTGCTTCCCGGGGATCGAACCCGGGACCTCTGTAGCCAGAAGCTTTGACCACTAGGACGCGGTCTCAAATAGTAAAATAACTGAAATAATTCTATAAGTCATATAAAAACGTTACCTTACTCATCTATGCATGGCTCCTAAAGTGGATTTTGTATTTTCTGAATAACACCATTCACTGTTTCTTTTACGGTACTAGGACTGTTCTATTTGACAGGATGTCGGAGGTACAGTAGCCCCATGGCTTCTTTGGTGCTGACTTCTGACAGTCAACATTTAGGTAAATACCTAAATTTTGACTGTCAGAAGTGACAGCTGCTAAACACATGTTTTTGCAGATCATCTGGTTCGGCGTCGGGATACATAATTTGGTCTGGTAACTTTTTAAAGCTGTCAGTCAGCACCAAAGAAGCCATGGGGCTACTGTAGGTGTCCCTTAAATTCCCGCGCGAGACACGCCCGTGATTGAAAACAATAAACTGTCGTGTTTAGGAGTTCTAATAATATATTTATTTTTTAAAATTGAAATGGGTTCTACCAAATTAGGGGACATTCAAGTATTACGTAAGAACCTTAAGGGGGAGTGGGTTTCAGAACAATGCTTACGTAAGACAGAGAAAGATGGGCAAATTTGAGGGCGGATTCAAGGACCTTGGTCTTCGGATTAAATGGAGTTCAGGGTGTCGCAATCTTAGTTTATATCTTTATGTTAATAATTACCAGTAATTTATAAATTGCATGATTTTTTTTATCATCGCGTCTGACTACCTTTTTAGGCCAAAGGTAAAATGGCAAGAAAGAAAAAAGAATGGTTATTCCTGTGAGCAAATGAAAAAAAGTTGATAAATCTTACGTAATCAAGAGGGGGGAGGTGAGCCTTAAGGGGGCCCAGACATACAGGTTGACCATGCGGTGACGTTTGTCCGATGAAACTGATCGTGTAGTGCACATACGGGTCAGGCCGTCAGTTCTCTCCTAGCTCTGGCGTGCTACAAGTGTAGGCCTATGTCAGCTATTCGATTAGTACTTTAATAATATGCCTTAGTAGTTTAATAGCGTATTAAGTGTGGTTAAATTGGTAATTTAATCCATTATCATATAGACGTATAGGCTATACTGTAGATAGTGTTTAATAATACAACTTTTAAATAGTTTTTTTTAAATATATTTTAATACCATTTAAAGTATTTATACAGAAATGGCAGCTCCAAAAGCGTACAGTAAATAATTAACAATTAATTTTTCTGGAGCTGTATAAAAATGGAATTTGCTTTTGTAAGGTTAAAAGCAAAGAATATTCGTATCAGGCACAATAAGCAGTAGCGTATGACTGATTAGCGCACTTGCTGAAGCCTTTAGATCCTTCAAAAAGGTTTTCTTAGGTACTGTATATAGTGCCAAGCGCGGATGCAGATCATTTTCATAGGGGGTTCATAATTATAAATATGATATAAATAAAAATGTTACATTTTGTTTAAACCATTTAATAGTTCCTCATTTATACTTGCTCTTATTTATGTTTTAAATCGTGGCCATCCTCCCCAAATTTTTAAAATCAGATAGTTTTTATAAACTATTTTTAGTGGCTCTCCTTCAAAAAATTTTCGAAAAAAAAATTTCACTCTAGAAGCTATGAGAAGTCTTCATCTTGTTTAAAAAAATCTTTTATTTTATAAGCCATTTAAAGTGTTCCTCACCTAGAAATTTTTGAAATTTGGATGCCTTTCAAAGCTATTTAGAGTGGTCCCCCACCTTATTTTTTTTAGCGAAGATTAGATTCCATTATAAGATAATCTTTAAATTGGTCTTCCACCAACAAAATTTTGAAAATTAAATTATTTCAGAAACTAGATTATTTGGGGAAGTCCTCGCCTGAAAAATCTTCAAAATGACATGCATCTAGACGCTATTTGGACTTGTCTTCCCTAGACATTTTTTGAAATTTGGATTACCTTAGAATCTATTTATAGCTTTCCTCCCCTGAGTTAGATTCCTGTAGTATAGAGTTATTCGAAGCGGTCTTCTTCGGCAAATTTTTGACAATAGAATGCATCTAGAAGTCATTTGGAGTTTGATTTAAAGCCATATTTCAGCTTCATATTGGATAATATCAGAATATTTGAAATATATCTAGGGGGATTTATTCCAGGGGCAAATTATTTTCATTTGTACATGAAAACGAATATTTTTTCTACACTTGCGTGAGTCATATCGGATATTGAATAAACGTGGACGAATAACGCACGTGTGGACCCGGATTAAGAGGTGTCTGTTCATAAAAAGATTTAAAAAAACTGGATAATTTATCTGTGTTAATTTTTTTTTGAACTTTTATTTTGTATTTTGTATTAATTTTCTAACTTTCACAGGGGAGTCAACTGACCCTTTGCCCCCCCCCC